>CM019182.2:42333053-42353880 GCA_009739505.2 Apolygus lucorum
AATGACCACTCAAATAATGTGATTCAAATAACGAAACTAACTTCATAGAGAAACTAAATAAGAGAGGATGAAGACTAGAAATGCTTGATAAACTAATAAGTAGAATCGGATTGTAAAAAGAGTGAGTAAAATTGCTTCTTTTGGTAGCTTGCACGTCCGGGTTTTTTTTCTCTTCCCCACAATGCTTCTGGGTTCGATCACGTAAGCTACAGTTTCATTTGCGTTTCCAGAGGTAGCGCTACCTCAGAGGGGCACAGCTCCTCCTACGAAGTCAGATCGGTTGGAAAATCCGTTATGTTGCATCCCCGCTTCTTTTAAAATTTCCATTTTCCTTAAATTCTCTAAATTATTTGGATGCTTTTTCGAGCAGCACACTATGGTTTTCTTCCATATCAGTGAACCCTCTTTCGAAAAACAAAAGTAAAAAAAAATGAGGCAAATTCCCCATTCTTGTCGGGTCGATTTGAAATTGGACAGCATATTATATAGATGGCATTGATGCGAAAAATGCGTTCTCCGGACAAAGGGCACATGAGGTATTTTCTTTTCCACCTACAGCCTCAATGGGTTGTGCGCATGGGTCAGAAAAACTGTTTATTGTTATTTTTAATCTAAACTAGGCCTCATTCTGAGAATTTTGACACCAACCGCGACTTTCTAGCGTGAGAAGACCTTTTTCTATGATTTTTCAAAGTTTCGAATGTTTATGACGTCACAGTGGGCTGGGGGGTCCCGCCTAAGCGTCATAAACATTCGAAACTTTGAAAAATCATAGAAAAGATCTAATCTTCCAAAAGAGAACGGCTGGTGTCAAAATTCTCAGGATGAGGTCTACTTTTCGATTAAAAATTAAAAAAAAAAAAAAAATCAGGCGCATCCCCCCCATTGCAGAGTCAAACACAGCGCCAACCACAAAAGACCGTGTTTTACCATGAAAATCACCAAAATTTTGGGGTTGAAAGATTGTTTTTCTTGCCCAATTTCAAAGGTTGATTATTGACAATAAAAACCAATAGTTCGAAAGGAATGGTTTCACCCGATTCATTGATAAAAACACCATAATTTAACAACAATAACTTTTTAATAGTCGAATAAAACTTGATTCCGGTTATTTCCGGGATAAAAACAAGAGATTAACTCATAATCGAATACTTGGTAAAGACCTCTAATTAGGCAATACAGAAACAAAAATTTAATCTTTAAGTATATCCAAGAACGAAAAGGGAATATTATGTTTGAAACAAAATCAGTATGGGGACTACCACGATACGAACCTCGAGATGTGTTCGAGGTGGCGGGCACGAGGACATCCTTCGGGCAGTTTGATCTTGAGCGAGTCTGGAAGAAGGAGGGCGAATCCGGGTAGAATACTGCCGTAATATTCGATTATGTCCTGGACAAAGTGAGGATAAACGACATGAGAAGGGGTGAATGGATAACAATACATTTTTGGAGTAATTCCGATTGCCTTATGGATTACCAAGGACAGAGCATTTCGGAGAGAAGTCCTTTCGTCGAGTATGAGTTAACACGTTCAACACGAGTCATTGACTGAAGAAGTTGCCAAAAAACGGATTTTCCACCATGTTGATTATAAGCGGAAAGTAGGTCATGCTGAAAAAAATTCTATCGGAATGAAACCCTTACGAACTTGGCCCTCTGGAATTCCATCGTCCTGCGGAGGTTTTTGGAAAATTACAGGACGGTCTAACCACTCTGTTTATCAAAATGCAACATTGAAAGAAAAACGGACGATGGATCCGCGTCAGGCCGCGTTGAGTGTGTTAATGAGCTAATTTGCAAAAAAAATCTTTGAAGCTATGGTTAAGAAAACGAAATATTAGCTATGACAGAGCAGTCAGTCCTGTGGGTGAGGCACATAGCACGAATCGTTGATAAATTTATGTACTTCTCATTTTCTTTATTGTATTCATAAACTCCCTATTTCCGTAGGACAAAATAAACATTCTATGAAGTCTATGAAATGACTAGAATGTTATTTTTTGAAGCGTCGGGAGAGTTTAACTTGCCTGTTTGAGTTCACAATACAGAATTGAATTTGTGTCTTTTTGACTTTTGTGTTCATTTAGGGGGTTTCGGACGGTCGCTATTTCTACCTCGTTGCAGGTTAGTCTAATCCACAGAGTACTGGAGACAAGATAACAGAGGAGACAGCTAATGTTAAAATGGCGTACAAGCATTTATCAGGCTGCCTCAGTTGCGCCATCTACTTTCATCTAAAGAACTACTATGGAAACTGAAGTGATGGGGGGAGAGGCCACACTCTTTATACCGCTTCTTTTCAAATCCTTTCGAATGACCAAAAATTGATAACTTTTCGTTTCATCATCATTTAGAATTGCAAAAATTACTTAGAAAAACCAATCGAGGCGAAAGAGTTGCCCTTACAATTGTTGTTGTCCCTATCGCCAGTAGTTCAATCGGCAACTGCCACCCATAGAAACGTTTGAAACCCAGCGTATTATTGAAAATTGCTCGATTTTTTTCGTACATATCGCAAATATAACTGTTATCAAATCAATTACTTAGATGCGGCCGTTGACGCCCCAAAGAGAAAAATATGTGTTAAACAAGGTGACTTGTTGTGATGAGGTTGGGAACAAACGATCATGAACGCGATCTGTTGCACTCATCTAGAACTACGTCCTAGAGCTCCACCAATCAGAACGCTTCTCGGGCTCCCAGATTCAGCTTTCAGCCCAGTGGTCTAATCTCAAACAAAACTGCGCTCGGTTGCCCCTTCCCACCCCACCACCGTTTGAAGGAGCAACATCGCCACCCACCACCAGCAGTGCCTCCCCCATCCCCAGCCATCCGGTCAGTTTTCGTCAACATTTTTTCCCAGTTTGCTCAGGAAATAATCATCTAATTATCAGGTTTCTTTATGCATTCTTCTTATTTTTATAATCTCTACACCCATGCACTTGTTTAATTCCAAAAGTAAAAACGCTGCAAATCATTGCTCAAAGGTTTATTATTTTCTGTATAGATCACCCTTCTGTATAGATCACTGGTTCTCCATCAATAGCACCTACCACCATCTGTATTCTCCCTTGCCCTTCCCTCTCAAATTTCAGCTTCCTGCGTTCAATAGGATTGAAAATGGCTTCGGACCTCACTCAGATGATCAGTGGTCTTGCAGAGTGAAGAAGATCTCCTCGAATGCTTGAGACACCTGGAAGAGCACTTCCATTCAGTAGGATTGAAAATGGCTTTGGAGCTCACTCAGCTGATCAGTGATCTGAAGAGTGAAGAAGATCTCCTCGAATGCTGGAGACGCCTGGAAGAGCACTTCCATTCAATAGGATTGAAAATGGCTTCGGAGCTCACTCAGCTGATCAGTGATCTGAAGAGTGAAGAAGCCTTTGAGCAATGATTTGCAGCGTTTTTTACCCACCAACATTTTTTTTACCTACCAACTTTTTTTTACCTACCAGCTAGGTTTAAAAAAAAAGTTTATTAGAAAGAACTAAACGCTTCACACTCGATTGGAAAAACAGAAAGCTTCATACGGAAATTTGATTACTGGTTACGCAGAAGGCAAAACTGTATACAAATCGAAAAACGCTGCAAATCATTGCTCAAAGGTTTATTATTTTCTGTATAGATCACCCTTCTGTATAGATCACTGGTTCTCCATCAATAGCACCTACCACCATCTGTATTCTCCCTTGACCTTCCCTCTCAAATTTCAGCTACCTGCGTTCAATAGGATTGAAAATGGCTTCGGAGCTCAATCAGCTGATCAGTGATCTGAAGAGTGAAGAAGATCTCCTCGAATGCTGGAGACGCCTGGAAGAGCACTTCCATTCAATAGGATTGAAAATGGCTTTGGAGCTCACTCAGCTGATCAGTGATCTGAGGAGTGAAGAAGATCTCCTCGAATGCTGGAGACGCCTGGAAGAGCACTTCCATTCAATAGGATTGAAAATGGATTTGGAGCTCACTCAGCTGATCAGTGATATGAAGAGTGAAGAAGATCTCCTCGAATGCTGGAGACGCCTGGAAGAGCACTTCCATTCAATAGGATTGAAAATGGATTTATAGCTCACTCAGCTGATCAGTGATATGAAGAGTGAAGAAGATCTCCTCGAATGCTGGAGACGCCTGGAAGAGCACTTCCATTCAATAGGATTGAAAATGGCATCGGAGCTCACTCAGCTGATCAGTGATCTGATCAGTGAGCAATGATTTGCAGCGTTTTTTACCCACCAACATTTTTTTTACCTACCAACTTTTTCTTACCTACCAGCTAGGTACTACCTACCACACCAAACTGGCTTCACACCTTCACAATCAAGTTTATTAGAAAGAACTAAACGCTTCACACTCGATTGGAAAAATAGAAAACTTCATATTGAAATTTGATTACTGGTTACGCAGAAGGCAAAACTGTATACAAATCGAAGAAATGAACAGCGATCGCATTTTAGTCCGATAAAATTTGAACGGCGATTAGACCTCTTTTGCGATTCACACTCATGATTCTGTTTTATCGAAGGAAAACCTTCAAGTACTCGTAGGGACCGAACGGTTTGTCCTACAGAGCTCCGGGTGGTCTCAAAAATTTTTAAAAATTCAATACTATTTAAAATTGGTGAAAAAACGATACCTTTATTTCGAGAGTTTTCGAGCTAGGGCACTCTTGAAATTTTCAACCCTTAATTTTCACCCCTTAGAAGTGACCTACATCAACCAAAAGCTTCGCGGCACAACTAGACCCCAAATGGAGCCCATATACCAAATTTGAACCAAATCGGTCCAGTGTTGCTAAGAAAAGTGCCGCGTACGGCGTACGGCGGAGGGACGGAAATTTTTTTATTCGATTTTCGTATTCTACGTACCTTGAAACGTAAAACATCAAATTTTGAGGGGGGGTTAAAATTTTTTTTTTCTTGCTCGATTCCAAAGGCAAAAACTAAAAGATTGCCGCAAGAGTCATCAAAATCGACCAGGGGAGATCTGATGCGATCCATGTGTCACGACGTCAGCAATGACCAAGCAG
Organism: Apolygus lucorum; assembly: GCA_009739505.2. Lineage (NCBI taxonomy): Eukaryota > Metazoa > Arthropoda > Insecta > Hemiptera > Miridae > Apolygus > Apolygus lucorum. Next base: position 42,338,080 of record CM019182.2, read on the forward strand.
GGGTCAGCTGTGACCGAGCGAGCTACGGCATGTGTCTCTGGAGACGAGACTCGGACCGGTTGCAGGGGCCGTGAGTTCGGGGCTCGCCTCGGGAGCATATTTTCGGGCAAGTCGGTCGCAGTTCCCCCTCGTCCCAACCCAAGGCGGTGAGGCCAATGGGAAGCCATGAGTGAAATCGTCAGAACAAATTCTGATCTTCCCTTAGGCTAGGAACACACGGGGCGCCGTAGGGCGCCGACGCTTGCGTCAGCGTCTTTTTCAACTCCACCTCTCAAGCTAAAATGCATTGGATTGTATCAGAGCGCACACACGGAGCGTCGGCGATTTTTATCCGCAAGAGTCGGAGAATCCGCGACGCTGCACCTTGACTCCGACGCTCAAGGCGCTAGAGTGAGCGTCGTGGGAGCCGTGTTTAAAATGTGAACCGCAGCATCAGAGCGCACACACGAGGCGTACCCACTCCCTTCGTGACGCTCAAAGGTAGACGTTTTGAGGTTGTGCTTAGTGCGTGCTTTGTTAGTTCGTTCGTCAAAAATGAGTTGTGACATGGATTTATTGATTTCGGCGGTTCAGGAAAGACCGTCCATTTGGGACAAGACCCTCACTGACTACAAAGATCGGAACTTGACAGGGAAAGCTTGGCAGGAAGTATGCGGATTCATTCACTGCGACATACGGAAATAGTTTTTAAATTTTTCATTGTCCTCCCTCAACTCCGAATAAAGGGTGTAAAAAACTCCACTCTGATTTCGCAAAGAAATTATGGGGTGAATCCACATGAGTCGGTGTTTCTTCTTTCTGAGCCTGCGATAGAGAATAAACTTTGCCACAGCTTTCTCTCTTTCCATGGTGAATGCAGGCGTCGAACTGAGAAAAAAGACGCCTCGTGTGTGCGCGTAGGGTTTGGGCGACAAATGACGCTGACGCAAGCGTCGGCGCCCTACGGCGCCCCGTGTGTTCCTAGCCTTAGGAAGACAGCTGATGACGTCCGCAATGCCAGGAATGGCAGTTGGACGAAAATCCAACCTGAAATGGTTGTTTACTTTACTTACTGGTTTACATCAAAATCGACCAATAATTGCCAGAGAAAAGCGGGAAAACCCGTTAATTCACTGACTGAGACCCCCTTAATCTCTTAGCGTGCTCTCTCTATATCCTCTGACTTTCTTCATCGTGCCTAGTTGCTTCATTGGCCGCCAGAGGGAAAAATCATAATTTAATAATGATTCTATATATTTAAAAAAAGTCTAGTAAGCCAAGACCAAAAGGTTTTTTCTTGGTCTAACCAGAAGAGAGATATTAAGGGAAGACGAAGTCCAAGAATGGTGAAAATCTGACGAATACGAGTGAAGTAGGAAGCAAAGAGCATAATGGCCGACGTTTCTTTCGCGATTTCCCACACCTTTGGGTTTTGGAGATATTACAGTATTCCGACAATAGTCTGAGTAGTGTGACAGGGTGTCGGCTTCTCCTTGGCATGCGATTGAAATAAATAGCTGTATTTCTGATATTTACTGACCTTGTCAATCGTTGGTGACGACCGAGTAACTTCAAGGAGCAGAATCAACCAATTCATCTGCACAACGGATAATCCGCCTCTTGCAACTCGTTGACGCACGTGGTTTCTTGCGCGTACAATGGCGGCTGTGTGCTGCTCTCCAAGTTTCGCAGTCACGTCGGAACCATCTGAGCAAGGCAGAGACGTGTAGTAGTAAAACCTAAGTACCTGAAAAATAGGGAGCCACAATCAACATAACTTGAGTGATCTGAATGGATCGTGTAGAGTTTGCTCATCACAAGGGAAATATGGGCAGTATTCACCAATTGTGTTAATCAAGATAAGAACTTTAAAGGACAAAAACAATTTAGATTTCACCAGTCAATTGACTTCTAATGGGATACTTGCATGATGATGATAGTAAAACTCCCAGAAACACAACCGTTTTCCAATGCTATGTGACAGTGGGAAGGATGGTGACGGGCTTTGATGGTGAGGTTCAGGGTGTGCTGATGGCACTCAGGGAGCTGACCTTTGAGAAGAAGCCTGGTCGACTTCCAGGCTCCAATCATGTCCATTACACATGAAGGTAGGAGCAACACCAAGAGTGTGATTGATTGCCGTAACAGCTTCTGAGTCGGGGGTCATAAAGTTGCTCTCCAATGTTTTCCATCCCATTTTGGAATAGATGGGAATGAGCGAGCTAAAAGGTTGGCCAAGCAGGGTGCAGCAATGGAACAGACCGACACATCGATCCTGTCCTTTAGAGAAAAGAACTCTCTAGAAGAGAATACTCAGTGACGTAAACGTGTGATTCTAACTCAACCTGAGGGAAGAGGTTCCCATCACAGCCCCACGCTACATCTCTGCAGTATGTTCCAGGTTGGAGGCCAGTCACTACTAGGTAACTGAAGAAGCATCTCCAGAGTCCCTAAGGATGTCACCTTGTGACGTACCCTACTCTTGGAGGCACACGAAGAATTTACCAGAAGAACAAAGTATGAGGAAATGCCTAAAGGTAAGATATCCCTGGCGCGTCTGGAGGCGGTGGGAGGCTGCGGCTCGCGACCAGACGCTCCCCACTGCTTCAGTGGTTTAAGATAAAACCGATTTCCCTGGCGCGGCCATGGCCGGCGGCTCGTCTGGGCGGCTACATAACAGCCGCCGCGGCTGCGACCGACTGGTCTAGTGAGCAGTCCAGCCGCACCGCCTTCGCGGCTAGGGTATGCAAACCCGCAATGATTTTACATTTTGCTGTGAGTTATGGCAAATTCAGACTCACAAGAAGATACAGACCAAACCAACATTTTCTCTTCTCATAAATATACAACCCTCTGAAAAGAAATACATGTTCATGCATTGAGAAATGTATGTGCCTACCTATTATTTCACACCTGAAAAGTCTACTAAGTGGATGTAGCACATAGATACACCGTATCTATAACCCGATTGTTATAGATGATCCGATGCATAATATTTATTCTCAAAAATTCAATAATTTAAATTTACAGGGAACCAACCAGAGTTTCTACCCCACAATCTCAGAAAGTGCCATCGAATTCGAACGGAAACTGGGCGTTATGATGTTATGTTTCACCATTTAGTGTCCCGAACCCACAATTCCTGAAAATGCCTTCGAATTCAGATGAAAAATGAATTCGGACCGTAATTTCATATATTTTTTCTCGTTACGAGGAATAACGGACGCACAGACCAACTTACAGACAGACACGGAACCAAAGAAGAAGACAGACACAGAAACCAAAATTATTCAAGAAGAAACGTAAAATGTGAGTGGAAATTTTGATTTGGAGGACTTTTTTGTCCTAGAAAAGTGAAAACAATGATTCCTCTACCTTGGTAGACTCAGAAGCAATACTCCGCCAAACTGTTAATAGCTTCCTCATCACTGACATGCAGGGGGGCTTTAAATTCATAGGGGACCATCCAGGATCTACCCCTCCAACTCGCGAAAAATTTGATCAAAATCGGATCAAAACGGTTTTTTTTAAATTACGCCGTGTCGGTGCGGCATCTTCGGCCATCCGACCTCTCGCAGCCCAGTATAATTTCGCGGTCCGGTGGTACTGGTTTTCCCATGTCTGTGCAGCTCTGACGTCCTGCAGGGCTTCACAGCTCTCAAGGTGGTCTCCGTCCATTTCACCAGTCCGACACAGTTCGCAGTCCGGTGACTGCTTCACGCCTATCCGGTGCAGATGCTTCTGGAGGAAATCATGGCCCGTCAAGGAGCAGAAGCATGCAACTCCAACTTTCCTAGGGAGAGTAGCTGGTATTCGACTTTCATTTGCCAGGGCTTCCCATTTTTTCCCCCTGGCGCGCTCGGCTTGTTCTGTGGCCATAGATCCCAGTGTTTTCTTTTCAGCTTCTCGTCAAGCAGCATACAGCGTCAACGGTATATTTGGTTGGGGCATCTCTGAGCCTTCCTTTGACAACAGGTCGGCCATCTCATTTCCAAACAGACCACATAGTCCAGTCAAATTAGCAGTTAGGGTTTGCATTAATTCCGGACAAAGCGAAACTTTTATGGGTGACTTGTGGGTGCCTATGGAACATGTTTTTAGTATATTCTACTAGATTCTCCTTGTGCTAACTTTTTGGTGCCCGAAAAACCGCGATTTTTCGGCACTTGTTTCAGTTTTTTGCCTATAACTCGTACACGATGCATCCTACGGAAAATTTTACTCAATCCTTTATTAAACAGGATGAATTTCTGCGTCGAATGACCACCTGAAACGTTAAGATCGGTTCAGCCGTTTGGCCGAAATCGATCGTTGAAGTTTGGCGATTTTTCCCAAATTGGTTGAAAAATGGGTTACGCTCAAGTTTCAAGGCCTGTACATCAAAAACGGCGTATCCAACCAAAAAATGTCACATAATCAAAGTTGTAGAGAATCAAATTTTGTGTAAGAAAAGCATCCCTCCTTCCTCCCCCCTCCCACCCGCCCCTACCAAATGATAGAATAACGAAACAACTTCTGAGTAAACGAAATTATGAGTATTGAAAACGGTGTTGCAATCAAAAAATGTCATATAATCAAAGTGAAACGTCTGTTGTTCAACTTACTAAGGCACTGAGGTACTTGTAATACTAGAAAAGGCGAAAGAAAAAACATTCTCCTGGTCCTAACTTTTTGGTGCCCGAAAAACCGCGATTTTTCGGCACTTGATTCAGTTTTTCGCCTATAACTCGTACACGATGCATCCTACGGAAACTGTTACTCAATCCTTTATTAAACAGGATGAATTTCTGCGTCGAATGACCACCTGAAACATTAAGATCGGTTCAGCCGTTTGGCCGAAATCGATCGTTGAATTTTGCCGCTTTTTCCCAAATTGGTTGAAAAATGGGTTACGCTCAAGTTTCAAGGCCTGTACATCAAAAACGGCGTATCCAACCAAAAAATGTCACATAATCAAAGTTGTAGAGAATCAAATTTTGTGTAAGAAAAGCATCCCCTCTTCCTCCCCCCTCCCACCCGCCCCTACCAAATGATAGAATAACGAAACAACTTCTGAGTAAACGAAATTATGAGTATTGAAAACGGTGTTGCAATCAAAAAATGTCATATAATCAAAGTGAAACGTCTGTTGTTCGACCTAAGGCACTGAAGTACTTATAATAATAGAAAAGGCAAAAGAAAAAACATCTCCTAGATTCTCCTTTTGCTCACTTTTTGGTGCCCGAAAAACCGCGATTTTTCGGCACTTGATTCAGTTTTTCGCCTATAACTCGTACACGATGCATCCTACGGAAAATGTTACTCAATCCTTTATTAAACAGGATGAATTTCTGCGTCGACTGACCACCTTCATTTTTTAGATCGGTTCAGCCGTTTGGCCGAAATCGATCGTTGAAGTTTCGGCGATCAACCAATTTGGGAAACATCGCCAAACTTCAACGATCGATTTCGGCCAAACGGCTGAACCGATCTAAAAAATGAAGGTGGTCAGTCGACGCAGAAATTCATCCTGTTTAATAAAGGATTGAGTAAAATTTCCGTAGGATGCATCGTGTACGAGTTATAGGCGAAAAACTGGAACAAGTGCCGAAAAATCGTGGTTTTTCGGGCACCAAAAAGTGAGCAAAAGGAGAATCTAGGAGATGTTTTTTCTTTTGCCTTTTCTATTATTATAAGTACTTCAGTGCCTTAGGTCGAACAACAGACGTTTCACTTTGATTATATGACATTTTTTGATTGCAACACCGTTTTCAATACTCATAATTTCGTTTACTCAGAAGTTGTTTTGTTATTCTATCATTTGGTAGGGGCGGGTGGGAGAGGGGGAGGAAGAGGGGATGCTTTTCTTACACAAAATTTGATTCTCTACAACTTTGATTATGTGATATTTTTTGGTTGGATACGCCGTTTTTGATGTACAGGCCTTGAAACTTGAGCGTAACCCATTTTTCAACCAATTTGGGAAAAAGCGGCAATATTCAACGATCGATTTCGGCCATACGGCTGAACCGATCTTAACGTTTCAGGTGGTCATTCGACGCAGAAATTCATCCTGTTTAATAAAGGATTGAGTAACATTTTCCGTAGGATGCATCGTGTACGAGTTATAGGCGAAAAACTGAATCAAGTGCCGAAAAATCGCGGTTTTTTGGGCACCAAAAAGTTAGGACCAGGAGAATGTTTTTTCTTTCGCCTTTTCTAGTATTACAAGTACTTCAGTGCCTTAGGTCGAACAACAGACGTTTCACTTTGATTATATGACATTTTTTGATTGCAACACCGTTTTCAATACTCATAATTTCGTTTACTCAGAAGTTGTTTGTTATTCTATCATTTGGTAGGGGCGGGTGGGAGGGGGGGGAGGAAGAGGGGATGCTTTTCTTACACAAAATTTGATTCTCTACAACTTTGATTATGTGACATTTTTTGGTTGGATACACCGTTTTTGATGTACAGGCCTTGAAACTTGAGCGTAACCCATTTTTCAACCAATTTGGGAAAAAGCGGCAAAATTCAACGATCGATTTCGGCCATACGGCTGAACCGATCTTAACGTTTCAGGTGGTCATTCGACGCAGAAATTCATCCTGTTTAATAAAGGATTGAGTAACATTTTCCGTAGGATGCATCGTGTACGAGTTATAGGCGAAAAACTGAATCAAGTGCCGAAAAATCGCGGTTTTTTTGGGCACCAAAAAGTTAGGACCAGGAGAATGTTTTTTCTTTCGCCTTTTCTAGTATTACAAGTACCTCAGTGCCTTAGTAAGTTGAACAACAGACGTTTCACTTTGATTATATGACATTTTTTGATTGCAACACCGTTTTCAATACTCATAATTTCGTTTACTCAGAAGTTGTTTCGTTATTCTATCATTTGGTAGGGGCGGGTGGGAGGGGGGAGGAAGGGGGGATGCTTTTCTTACACAAAATTTGATTCTCTACAACTTTGATTATGTGACATTTTTTGGTTGGATACGCCGTTTTTGATGTACAGGCCTTGAAACTTGAGCGTAACCCATTTTTCAACCAATTTGGGAAAAATCGCCAAACTTCAACGATCGATTTCGGCCAAACGGCTGAACCGATCTTAACGTTTCAGGTGGTCATTCGACGCAGAAATTCATCCTGTTTAATAAAGGATTGAGTAACATTTTCCGTAGGATGCATCGTGTACGAGTTATAGGCGAAAAACTGAATCAAGTGCCGAAAAATCGCGGTTTTTTGGGCACCAAAAAGTTAGGACCAGGAGAATGTTTTTTCTTTCGCCTTTTCTAGTATTACAAGTACCTCAGTGCCTTAGTAAGTTGAACAACAGACGTTTCACTTTGATTATATGACATTTTTTGATTGCAACACCGTTTTCAATACTCATAATTTCGTTTACTCAGAAGTTGTTTCGTTATTCTATCATTTGGTAGGGGCGGGTGGGAGGGGGGAGGAAGGGGGGATGCTTTTCTTACACAAAATTTGATTCTCTACAACTTTGATTATGTGACATTTTTTGGTTGGATACGCCGTTTTTGATGTACAGGCCTTGAAACTTGAGCGTAACCCATTTTTCAACCAATTTGGGAAAAATCGCCAAACTTCAACGATCGATTTCGGCCAAACGGCTGAACCGATCTTAACGTTTCAGGTGGTCATTCGACGCAGAAATTCATCCTGTTTAATAAAGGATTGAGTAACATTTTCCGTAGGATGCATCGTGTACGAGTTATAGGCAAAAAACTGAAACAAGTGCCGAAAAATCGCGGTTTTTCGGGCACCAAAAGTGAGCAAAAGGAGAATCTAGGAGATGTTTTTTCTTTTGCCTTTTCTATTATTATAAGTACTTCAGTGCCTTAGGTCGAACAACAGACGTTTCACTTTGATTATATGACATTTTTTGATTGCAACACCGTTTTCAATACTCATAATTTCGTTTACTCAGAAGTTGTTTTGTTATTCTATCATTTGGTAGGGGCGGGTGGGAGGGGGGGAGGAAGAGGGGATGCTTTTCTTACACAAAATTTGATTCTCTACAACTTTGATTATGTGACATTTTTTGGTTGGATACGCCGTTTTTGATGTACAGGCCTTGAAACTTGAGCGTAACCCATTTTTCAACCAATTTGGGAAAAAGCGGCAATATTCAACGATCGATTTCGGCCATACGGCTGAACCGATCTTAACGTTTCAGGTGGTCATTCGACGCAGAAATTCATCCTGTTTAATAAAGGATTGAGTAACATTTTCCGTAGGATGCATCGTGTACGAGTTATAGGCGAAAAACTGAATCAAGTGCCGAAAAATCGCGGTTTTTTGGGCACCAAAAAGTTAGGACCAGGAGAATGTTTTTTCTTTCGCCTTTTCTAGTATTACAAGTACTTCAGTGCCTTAGGTCGAACAACAGACGTTTCACTTTGATTATATGACATTTTTGATTGCAACACCGTTTTCAATACTCATAATTTCGTTTACTCAGAAGTTGTTTTGTTATTCTATCATTTGGTAGGGGCGGGTGGGAGGGGGGGAGGAAGAGGGGATGCTTTTCTTACACAAAATTTGATTCTCTACAACTTTGATTATGTGACATTTTTTGGTTGGATACGCCGTTTTTGATGTACAGGCCTTGAAACTTGAGCGTAACCCATTTTTCAACCAATTTGGGAAAAAGCGGCAAAATTCAACGATCGATTTCGGCCATACGGCTGAACCGATCTTAACGTTTCAGGTGGTCATTCGACGCAGAAATTCATCCTGTTTAATAAAGGATTGAGTAACATTTTCCGTAGGATGCATCGTGTACGAGTTATAGGCGAAAAACTGAATCAAGTGCCGAAAAATCGCGGTTTTTTGGGCACCAAAAAGTTAGGACCAGGAGAATGTTTTTTCTTTCGCCTTTTCTAGTATTACAAGTACCTCAGTGCCTTAGTAAGTTGAACAACAGACGTTTCACTTTGATTATATGACATTTTTTGATTGCAACACCGTTTTCAATACTCATAATTTCGTTTACTCAGAAGTTGTTTCGTTATTCTATCATTTGGTAGGGGCGGGTGGGAGGGGGGAGGAAGGGGGGATGCTTTTCTTACACAAAATTTGATTCTCTACAACTTTGATTATGTGACATTTTTTGGTTGGATACGCCGTTTTTGATGTACAGGCCTTGAAACTTGAGCGTAACCCATTTTTCAACCAATTTGGGAAAAATCGCCAAACTTCAACGATCGATTTCGGCCAAACGGCTGAACCGATCTTAACGTTTCAGGTGGTCATTCGACGCAGAAATTCATCCTGTTTAATAAAGGATTGAGTAACATTTTCCGTAGGATGCATCGTGTACGAGTTATAGGCAAAAAACTGAAACAAGTGCCGAAAAATCGCGGTTTTTCGGGCACCAAAAAGTGAGCAAAAGGAGAATCTAGGAGATGTTTTTTCTTTTGCCTTTTCTATTATTATAAGTACTTCAGTGCCTTAGGTCGAACAACAGACGTTTCACTTTGATTATATGACATTTTTTGATTGCAACACCGTTTTCAATACTCATAATTTCGTTTACTCAGAAGTTGTTTTGTTATTCTATCATTTGGTAGGGGCGGGTGGGAGAGGGGGAGGAAGAGGGGATGCTTTTCTTACACAAAATTTGATTCTCTACAACTTTGATTATGTGACATTTTTTGGTTGGATACGCCGTTTTTGATGTACAGGCCTTGAAACTTGAGCGTAACCCATTTTTCAACCAATTTGGGAAAAAGCGGCAATATTCAACGATCGATTTCGGCCATACGGCTGAACCGATCTTAACGTTTCAGGTGGTCATTCGACGCAGAAATTCATCCTGTTTAATAAAGGATTGAGTAACATTTTCCGTAGGATGCATCGTGTACGAGTTATAGGCGAAAAACTGAATCAAGTGCCGAAAAATCGCGGTTTTTTGGGCACCAAAAAGTTAGGACCAGGAGAATGTTTTTTCTTTCGCCTTTTCTAGTATTACAAGTACTTCAGTGCCTTAGGTCGAACAACAGACGTTTCACTTTGATTATATGACATTTTTGATTGCAACACCGTTTTCAATACTCATAATTTCGTTTACTCAGAAGTTGTTTTGTTATTCTATCATTTGGTAGGGGCGGGTGGGAGGGGGGGAGGAAGAGGGGATGCTTTTCTTACACAAAATTTGATTCTCTACAACTTTGATTATGTGACATTTTTTGGTTGTGTAAGCCTTATTGGCCCCACGCTTGATGGCAGCTGAATTTAAATTGAAGCCAACAAGCGGTGATGGGCGTTTGGGGGTCGTGTTGGTTGATAAAAATCAACGAACACGAGCACCAAACGTTTGCACACGAGTTCGGGGGGTTTGATTTGAAGTTAATTTAGCTGAAATAAAATATCGAAAACACTTAGAATTTAGAAATGGTAGCAAATGATATTTACCTGTGGCGACAAAGCGTGGCGACGTCGGCGACTGCGTGGCGATCGTCGTACAGCAAAACTTGAAAGCCTGAAGGGCGAATTGAAGATAAAACAGGTACACAAGTGTGTCCTTTTGCCAGAGGGGCTGACGGTTGTCCTGAAGGGACCTAATACCAATTGAGGGGTGTCGTTGCACTCTCCTCTAACCTTTTACTGAACCAGGTATACTCAGAAGAAGAACTACTAAGTACAACTAGCAGGTGGATTTATTAGAAATTAGGAACGGCAAATGACTTCCCCACAAGTGTGGCGGTTAAGAGCTGAAGGCTTTCAAGTAAAGTTTTACAAAACACAGTATGGTTCTCAGTTTCAACAAGTACATTCAGAATTCCAATCTCATTTATCAGTTTCCAAGCATAGGTCATCAATTTCAAAATTAAGGTATGTAATCGTTTCAAGTTTGTTCAATGTTTCAATTCTACTAAAGTTCTCAAATTTACTCAATGTTCTCAATTTACTCAATGTTGTTTTACTAATGTCTTTTTACTTCCTTACTCTAGCACAGTTGCATAAATAATTGGCCAATATATGTATGCTTAAAGGTTTTCACACTCACTGTTGGGCCCGGAGGTATCCTCAAGCTGGGTGTGGCGATGGCGAAGATTCGTGACGATTGGTAGCTCTGGGTCGTGGCGATCGTGGCGATACAGGGGGGGGTACGGGTGGAATATTCGTCAGGATGGGGCGGACTCTCTGTCACTGACTTTGAACGCTGCTGGACTGGGTATGAGGCGATCGTCGTTGGCGGGGAGCTCAGGTGGAGTCCTCCCCCCTCCGCCCCGCCTGAAGATGGTAGTGGGGACGACTGGTCGAGTGGGGGAGAGACCGTTGGGTCCCTCCCAGCTGAGGGGGGAGGGACGCGCGGGGTGGCGTTCGGCGTCGGCTGTTGTTCTTCTTCCACCTGAGCTGATGACGTCACCTACGAGGCTGACCGAAGGGGGCTAATGGTGCCCAGCTCCCGCCTCACTGGGAATTTGGCCCAGAGAGCGAGAGCTCACACCCCCCGCCTCCCGGGAGCCAGCGTCGTCGGAGATGACGCTGGGGATTTCCAGGGGTGCGAGAGGGCGCGCCTTCTTAATGGCCAGCTCGTAGGCGCGTCGGCGACATCCCTTGCAGCTGTCTGGCCGTCTCTTGGTGGTGTGGTCCTGGCTGCAGGTTGGTAACGGCTTGCCCTGCCGGTGGTAGCTCTTCATGCGCTGCCAGAATTCCTTGCAGGCTGGACAGCGGAAGCTGAAGAGCTTCGCCACCGGCTTGGTGCAGACGGGGCAGGTGGGCCGTGGCTTGCGGTTAATCTTCAGGATGATCCGCGGATGCTTGGAGGGTGGTTTTCTCCTGGAGGATGTCGAGGGCTGAGGTGCTTTAGTAGGCGTGGAGAGCAGTTCCGGGGGTGGAGAATGAGGTGGCGAAGAGTCCGAGTCTGCAAAGATGCCTGTCCGGCTGCTCGGTCGTGGTGGTAGGCTCGGCGATGTTGGCAGGGACTGAAACGGTGACGCCTGGATGGAGGCCACTCTCTCTGGTGGTGGTAAGGAGAGAGGGCTGAAGGCCGGCGACGGTGATGTGGGATGAGGTGTGGAGGGGGCCAAATCCCCCGCAGGCTCGTCAGACCTCGCCGCAGGTGCCTCTGCGGATGCCTGCGGGGTCGCCTCAGATGCTGCTGTCCTTGCCGCAGGTGGCTCAGCAACCACCTGTGCTTTGGCCTGCTCCACCTTCGCCCAGGCGGCATTGCAGTCCAGCATGAGCAATTGACGTTCCTCCAACCAGGTTTCCTGACGCTTTGCCAAAAGGTCCCTCTCCTGGGCGATGCGTTGGTAGGTCGGCATCCATTTGGCGATTTCGAGGACAGACAGGAGTGCCGCCTTGCCATTTATGTTTCTGACCGTGGGAGTATCGCCGCACATAGTGAAACGGACCAGGTTGGTAAGGGTCTCCAGGGAAGGGAAGGGGTTGGCGACGGGTTCCTTGGTCTTCACGAATCCTTCGGGGAGTTTCTTGAATTCTTCAGTTGCTAGCTCCGCACGCTTCCTCATGAGGAGCACCGCCGGGTCGGGCGATTTCGCGCCTCCTTCCAACACCCAATCTTCCACCTGCTGTTGTGCCATACTCTAGAACAATCGGAAACAAAAACCCTACTGTGACATCCTGATCTAGGAAAAGTGACTTCAAGATTCTACGTACTTCATCTACTTCAATTTTCCTAGCTGGCCATAATTCAGGACAACTGGCAGAGATAAGGTTTAGGTTGATCTGAAGGATCCAAGTGTAATGTTGTGATCTGAAGGATCCAAGGGAAATGTTGTGATCTGAAGGATCCAAGTGAAATGTTGTGATCTGAAGGATCCAAGTGTCGTGTTATGTCCTAATGTGTGTGTGTATGTTCGTACATGTCTCCCTATTAGTCAGTTAGTTAGTCTTTTTCCCTAAGTGGAGCTGTCGATAATCGATCGAAGCATCTCGTTTTCGGAACGGGTAGCGAGAGGTCGATTCATTGGCGTCTCCACGGGATTTCTTTGATGGTGGATTTTCTTCAGCTTCTTCAAATTCGTCTGCGGACGATTCAGACACGGTGGGTGGTTCAGGTAAGTCGACTACTGGGATTTCCACTGGACTTCTTGGGCTTTGTTCATCGTGGCGACTTTCGTTGCGATCGCTGTGGCGGTTGCTGTGGCGATCGTCGTGGCGATCGTCGTGGCGATCGATCTCGTCCCGCAACGTCTCGTTCCCGAGGTGAGTACTTCCTTCTTGTGTTTCTTGTTCGGCGTAGCGATCAAATTGGTGATCCGCATCCGCCGTCCTTTGTGTGTCCGAAGGGGAACTTAGTCGGGTCGATGCCTCGTTTTGGGGTGTCCTCGATGAATTCCCTTTTTGGCTGGTGATAGGTGGAATCACGGTGGTGGTTTTTTGCAGTTGTCGACCATCCATACTCTTCAATAAACTCTCTTTCTGTTTCAGGTGTCATCTCTTCCTGGTGTGGCGATGTCGTGGCGCCATGCGTGTCGGGTCTGATCCGTTCGGGGTCAACGAAGACTTCGTCCGGAACACCTAACTCGAATGCAGGCTTCAAACGGTTGATGTGGACAGTCTGGCGGCGGATATCCGGTAAGTCTCTTATTTCGTATGTTACATCCGAATACTTTTTCACAACTATCCAGGGTCCGCTCCAAGGACTCCAAAATTTCTTAACAACCCCTGGGGGTGCTTGCATGTCTTTGAGGTACACGGCGTCACCGCCTTCGAATGAGCGTAGCGTTCGACGGCTGTTGATGGCGTCGCTTCGTTTTCGCCACGCTTCATGAAGGCTCTGTTGAGTGGCTTCTCGGGCTATTCTCAGATTCTTCAGTGTGGTAGGTTCGTCGGGACGTGGTTTCAGGCTTTGTAGCGATTCGTTCGGCAACCGGAGTTCTCGGCCGAAGGTCAAGAAGTTCGGGCTGAACCCTGTACTCTTGTGTGGGGTTGCGCGGTAAGCCGCGAGTGCAACGGGTAACATACTCTCCCAATCCTTGGTTTTCTTCGAGATCTTAGCGATGATATTGGCGAGGGTACGGTGAAATCTCTCGCAGACTCCGTTGCTCTCGGGGTGATACGCCGTGGTGAAAATCTGTCTGATACCCCATTGATCACACAGCGCCCTGGTTGATCCGGCCGTAAAAGCGGTTCCGCGGTCCGAGACCAACCGTTCCGGAACGCCATGAGTGGGTATATACTTTCTTGCGAGGTTTCGTGCCACTGTCGTGGCGGTGCAGTCCGTGGTGACATACGCTTCCGCATATTTTGTGAAATGGTCGATGACCGTCATCAGATATTTCGTGGTTTTTCCTCCCGCAATCGGTCCGACAAAATCAATTCCAACGATTTGTCCGGGGCGCTCGGGGAGTAAAGGTTTCTGGATTGGATTACGGAGACCGGGCGGGGGTGTTGCGTCGTGAACACGTTTCGCATCGTTGTATGTTTTCGCGAACGTCTTTAGCTAACCCAGGCCAAGTTCCGAGTTTCCGTACTATCTTTTCTGTCACCTCCGCTCCGGGATGTCCGGCCCATTCATTTTTGTGACATCTATCGATGAGCCATTCCCGAAGTGAGGAGGGAATGAGCGGCACCCATTCATGTTGTCCGTCGTATCGAACGCGTGTCTCCCATACGCCGTTGGTTTTGCGTAAGTCCTCTCTGTGGCGGTCTAAAGTGATCGCTTGGATCCAATTGTCGAGGTCTTGAGCGGCGATCATAAGCTCTCGCGGAAACTCGAGAGTGACTACAGCTATGTCTCCGCGGCTCAATCCGTCGGCATGACCCATTTGTGTTTCCTGGTCGGTAGCGGGGTGTGAAGTCGTACTCTGCCAATCTGAGTACCCATCGTCCGATGCGCGAAGTCGGTCACGGAGGTGCATAGCGGCGGTAAGAGCATATGGTCGGTTTGGAGTTCGAAGGTCCGGTCCGAGGAGGTATTCGGAATGGTCGAACCGCCCAAACGACCGCTAGGAGCTCCGTTCGGTGAACTGAGTACCTGGTTTCGGCCGGGTTAATTTGCGACTCGCATACGCCACGGGCCTCTCTTCCCCATTAAAGCTTTGCGAGAGGACGGCTCCCAAGGCGAAGCCGGATGCGCGGTTGCGAGGATAACGGTTTAGGTCAGGCAGATAGGCGAGTATGGGTTCCATGGTCAACTTTTCTTTGAGTATCGAACGCTTTCTGTGTCGGGTCGTCCACTCAACTAAGGCTGGGTTTTTTTCAACAACTCGGTCAAGGGCACCACTATTTCCGAAAAGTTCGGAGATGAACCGTCGGTAGAAACTGGCGAGACCTAAAAAGGACTGAATTTTACTACGGAGGTCGGTACGGGGAATTCCTTGATCGCTTTTGTCTTCTCCGGCTCAGTGAGGATCCCTTCTGTTGTTATTCGATGTCCCAAAAGCGAACTTCATTTTTGAGGAATTCGCACTTCGCGAGGTTGACTTGAAGTCGAGCCTCGGACAATCGATCGAAAACTTGTGCGAGTTTCTCAAGATGCTCTTCTCGTGTGGCTGAGAACACAATTACATCATCCAAATATACAAGACAATTGTTGCCCAGAATTCCGTCTAAGGCGTCATTCATTACGCGTGTGAAATGTGGCGGGAGCGTTTTTGAGCCGAAGGGCATTTTCTCGTAATGGAAATGGTCTTCCGAGGACCGAAAAGGCGGTTTTTTCCTTGGAACCTCAGCGTGGACCGGGATCTGATGGTAACCCCGCGATGAGATCGATTGTTGAAAACCATTTACATGTCCGAGCATTGCGAGCGTCTCCTGCAAACGTGGGAGGGGGTAAGCGTCTCCTTTGGTTATCTTGTTCAATTGACGAAAGTCGTACAGAATCTCCAAAGCTGCTTTTCC
>CM019182.2:42353980-42575091 GCA_009739505.2 Apolygus lucorum
GTGCGATGAAACCTTTCGCAAACTCCATTGCTTTCAGGGTGATAGGCAGTCGTGAATACTTGTCTAATACCCCACGTTTCACACAATGCTCGAGTCGATCCGGCCGGTGAATGCAGTTCCTCGATCAGAAACTAGCCTTTCGGGAACGCCGTGTACTGGAATGTATCGATTCGCTAGGTTCTTGCCACCGTTGAAGCTGTACAATCGGACGTGATATACGCCTCCGTGTATTAGTAAAATGGTCAATGACCGTCAGTAAGTATTTTGTCGAGCCTCCAGTAGAAATGGGTCCTACGAAGTCGATCCCAACTATTTGGCCGGGTTGCTCGGGGAGGAGTGGTTTTTGTATAGGGTTCTTTAAGTTCGGTGGTGTGTTTCGGCGGAGACATGCTTCACATCGTCGAACGTTCTCGCGCACATCCTTGACAGTCCGGGCCAAATTCCAAGCTTCCGAACGTGCTTTTCCGTAACTTCTGCGCCGGGGTGGCCGGCCCATTCGTTCTTGTGACAACGGTCGATTAGCCACTCGCGGAGCGAAACTCGGGATGAGCGGTACCCACTAGTGACGTTTCCGTCGTGGCGAACCTGAGTTTCCCAAACTCCGTTGGTTGTTGCGAAGGGTTTCCTTGTTGTCGGTCCAGAACGAGGGTTTGAACCCAGCTGTCTAAATTCTGTGCGGCGATCATCAATTCACGGGGGAATTTGAGGGTTACGACAGCAATATCTCCCCTACTTAGTCCGTCTGCGTGTCCCATTTGTGAGCCAGGACGATATCTCGCTACGAAATCATATTCGGCTAATCCAGAATCCAGCGGCCGATGCGCGAGGTGGGGTCGCGGAGATGCATGCCGCGGTGTGAGAGCCATATGATCCGTTTGAAGTTCAAATGTCTGTCCGAGTAGTAAATATTCTTGAAAGTGGCGGACCGCCCATACAACTGCGAGAAAGTTCTCTCTCCGTAACCGAATACCTAGTTTCTGCGCCGCTTAATTTCCTACTTGCATAGGCCACGGGCCTCTCTTCCCCATCAAAGCTTTGTGAGAGGACAGCCCCCAAAGCGGAGCCGGAAGCGTCGGTCGCAAGAATGAAAAGTTTGGTTAGGTCAGGGTACGCGAGTACGGGCTCGGCCGTCAACTTGCCCTTGAGTTCGTTGAAGGCCTTTTGTTGTCAGTCAGTCCACTCGAAGGAAGCATCTTTTTTGAGCAGGTCAGTTAACGGGACTACTATCTCCGAGTATTTCGGAATGAAACGTCGGTAAAACCCGGCAAGTCCCAAAAACGACTGAAGCTTGAGCTTCGAGGCAGGTGCAGGGAATTGCTTGATTGCGATTATTTTCTCGGGTTCGGTCAAGATTCCGTCAGGTGTAATACGGTGACCTAAAATCGAACCTCATTCTTCAAAAACTCGCATTTAGCGAGATTGACCTGTAACCTTGCCTCGGATAATCGGTCAAAGACTTGCGTCAGTTTGTCCAGATGTTCCTCTCGTGTCGCAGAAAATATTATCACATCGTCTAAATAGACGAGGCAATTGCTTCCCAAAATGCCGTCAAGGGTGTCGTTCATGACGCGTTGGAATGTCGCCGGTGCATTTTTCAACCCGAATGGCATCTTCTCGTATTCAAAATGACGTCCGAGAACTGAGAAAGCTGTCTTTTCCTTGGAATCTGGATGTACCCCGGAATCTGGTGGTACCCAGATATTAGATCTATGGTTGAAAACCAACGGCATCGTCCGAGCATCGAGAGCATTTCCTGCAAACGTGGGAGGGGGTAGGCATCTCCTTTAGTGATTTTGTTTAACTGACGAAAGTCCGTGCAAAATCGCCAAAGTTGTTTCTCCCCCGGCGGTGTCTTCTTCTTCACTAAGAGGACCGGTGCACACCATGGGCTAGTTGACGCGCTGATAACTCCCGATGAAAGCATATCCTTTATCTGGGTCTCGACGACTTCTCGTAATGCGTGCGGGACCGGGTATGGTTTCTGCTGGGCGACAGTGGGTTTGCGTGGTGATAATTTCGTGCGAGACGTTGAGGCTACATCCTTCTCCCGTAGGAGGATTAAATAGATCCTTGAATCGGCTTAATACCTCCCTCGTAGGTTCAGCATCCGCTTCATCGAGATGTTGTAGTTTCTTGTTCCGGGTTACTTCAAACTCGGGTAGGGGTAGGTCCCATTGGTCCGTGGGTAATTCTTCCCATTCTTCTTCTTCACTGGACTCTTGAATTGAATTGATATGACCCCCTTTTTCATAGTTTTGTTCAAGTTGGGAAATTCCACCAATTTGACCACCAATTTGTAAGCTTGCCTTACATATTTGTGCGTCGTTTAGAGTTTCGATGAGTATTTCCAGGGGTGTGGTGATTCGACAGGTGGATGTGTCGGCGAAAGTGTCGATACCCTGTGAGGATGTGTCGATGGGTGTGTCGACGAGTGTGTCGATACCCTGTTGCGACAATGTGCCGATGGGTGTGTCGAGTGTGTCGATACCCTGTTGCGACGATGTGTCGATGGGTGTGTCGACGGGTGTGTTGATACCCTGTTGCGACGATGTGTCAATGGGTGTGTCGAGGGGTGTGTCGATACCCTGTGGCGATGTGTCGATGGGTGTATCGACGGGTGTGTCGATACCCTGTTGCAATGTGTCGATGGGCGTGTCGACGGGTGTGTCGATACCATGTGACAATGTGTCGATGGGTGTGTCGATACCCTGTGACGACATGTCGGTGGGTATGTCGACACTGTGAGACCTGGTGGTAATAGGTCTGGCCACAGGTGTGTCGAAATGTACTCTTCTCGGTGGTCTGGGATGGTCTTCTTGATCGTCATCAGTCATCTGTGGTCGTCCAGGGATGTAGTAGTTCGGAATCTCGTCATACATGTCGATAGGTGTATCGATAGGTTGTGGTAGTTCCACCGAATTGTCGAGTCCAAAACTTCAATCCGCCCAATCCGCTGTTTGGTGTGACGGAAGTATTCGAAAGTGTGCGGTGTGTCGATCGTCATGTCGAAAGTGGATCAATCACGTTCATCCATGTCGGAGGTGGCTGTTGCCACCGAAAAGGTACTAGGGAGGGGTGTGTCTGTGTCGTGTTCATGGCTACGATCATCAAACAACCCGGGTTCCCGCCTCTCCGGTCGCAACACCACCCCCACGCTGTAGGGTTCGTCGATCATGTCGACGGGAGTGTATGGTCAAATGGGTCCCTCTGGCGTGTGGTACTTCATCTCGGGTCCCGTGGTAAAGGTGATCGGCACTCTCCGCAAAACGTCAAGTCCCAATAGGTCCAATGTGGCACTCTTCCTTGCGAATACGAGAAAAGTGTGTTCGAAGGAACACCCCCCGATTCGTGTGTGCAGGCGTTGTTCTCCCGCGAAGTGTAATGGCATACCGTCGGCCCCCCATGCGATCGTGCGCGTAGGAAGGAGTTTTACCCCCTTCACAGGCGTTGACAATACTGACAGGGAAGCTCCCGTGTCGACAGTCATGAATCGCTCTTCAGGGCCCAAACCGACAGTAATCTTCATTGTGCGCGTCATGGGAACCTCTATTGCGGGAATGTGTGCTTCTTCAATCGGCTTCTTGTAGCGAGCTACTTCCATCGTGTGCGCGGGCGCCATGGCGGGTTGGGAGACGGGTAGGAGTCTCTTCTTCTTAAGACAATCGGCCTCCAAATGTTCCCTCATCCCGCAGAAGTCACAGAAGATCGTTTTGTGTGGGCTGAATGGACAATTCACGGGGAAGTGGTTTCTATCGGCACAGAACATGCACGGGTAGCCCGGGATAGGTTTATCTTCGTTCGTGTGTTCGTTCGGTCTATCCCGGCGGCGTTCCTCATCTTTGTGTCGATTGTGTCGGTCGTCTTTTCGGGGGCATCTGGCGGTGAAATGTTCGTGGCTACCACAGTTGTAACATCTCCTATCGTTCGTGACGGCCGCCAAGTCCCATCTCTCTTCTATGTCGGTTGTGTCATCTAACGTTTCTTCGAGCTCCTCGGCTTTGCTTAGCACGTCCTGAATGCAACGGGGGCGATTCGTGAGTAGTAGTGCGCTCATGTTCTTACCTATCCCGCGTATGAATGCGTTCAAGGTCTTCCTCTCAACCCAATCGTTGCGGTCGTGTCGCGGTAAGCGCGCCCCTTCTTCTACTACGGCCTACCGGGACCTACCGGGGAGCTGCCCATAGAAACTGTAATATTCAATACCAATTACCCGATGAACTAGTAATAATTTTCCATAATCTCTGCGGATATGACGCGTTTTTTTAGTGCCCAAGCTGGGATATAATAAAAAACGAATAAATGTCATAGCCACAAATTCCGAAAAATTCATCACGTTTACTAAACAAGTCAATAAAAAAATATCATTGCGCTTCCTGGATAGTTTCAATTTTCTATCAAAAAGCCTAGATGCCTTAGCTCAAAATTTGAATGATTTCAAAATAATACCCAAGTTTTTCAATGAAACCCAAGTTGATTATGTTAAGAAGAAGGGAGTGTTCCCTTACGAATATATGAATGGTTGGGATAAGTATAATGAAACCAAATTACCACCCAAAGAAGCTTTTTACAGTAAATTGAGACATGCTCACATAACTGATGATGAATATGAACATGCAAAAAAAGTTTGGGATGTATTCAAATGCAAAAATATGGGTGAATATAATGATATCTATATGAAAGTTGACGTTCTTCTCCTAGCTGATGTTTTTCAATCTTTCTGCGACATTACCCTGAAATCTCATGGTCTCGATCCTGTACATTATTTCACAGCCCCAATGATGACCTGGGATGCCATGTTAAAATGCACCCAGGTCAAGATTGAACTACTTACAGACTACAATCAGATTTTGATGGTCGAGTCAGGCATCAGAGGAGGGTTAGTCCAAGTATCAAGAAGAATGGCTGAAGCAAACAACCAAATGGTAGAGGGCTACGACAAAAGTAAGGATACAACATTTTTAGCCAATCAAGACTGCAATGCTCTGTACTCCACTGCTATGTCTAGGCCTCTACCAATTGGCGAGTTTTCATTCGTACCAGACCCTTCTTCATTGAACCTTGACTCACTCTCCCCTGATGACCCATATGGCTACCTTCTTGACGTTTGCCTCGACTACCCAGATGAGCTACACGATCATCATAACGACCTACCTTTCCTGCCAGAGAAGCTGGCTAGTGTTGGAGGAAAGTTGGTAGCTCATCTAGGTAGTCGAAGAAACTATGTAGTCCACTATATGGCCCTAAAACAAGCACTAGATCATGGTCTCAAATTGGTTAGAATAAATAGGGCATTGAAATTCAAGCAGTTGCAATGGTTAAAACCTTATATAGAATTGAATAATGAATTAAGAAAAAAGGCAACAACAGATTTCGAAAAGGATCAATTTAAATTATATAATAATGCAGTTTATGGGAAAACCATGGAGAGTATCCGAAATAGAATAGATTTCAGACTCGTGACAAGTTTTCGGCAGGCCGAAAAACTCATAGCAAAATCCAATTTCGTAGAATCTACAATTTTTGACGAAAATTTAGTTGGAATACTTATGGGAAAAGTTAATCTTGAATTTAATCGCCCAATTTTTGTAGGACAAGCCATCTTAGATATATCAAAAACTGTAATGTACGAATATTTTTATGACACACTAAAGCCCCTAAACCCTGACACTCTCAGTTTGTTGTATATGGATACCGATAGTTTCATTATGTCAATTAGAACTGATGATTGGTATAAAGACATGAGAGATCATCTACTCGATCACTTAGATACATCAAATTACCCCCAAGATCACCCATTGTATTCAAATAGGAATAAGAAAGAATTAGGAAAGTTTAAAGATGAAGCAGGTGGGAAGCCTATGAATTTATTTGTTGGACTTAGACCAAAAATGTATGCAATGCTAATAGATGGGGAAGAATATAAAAGAGCAAAAGGTGTCCAAAAATGTGTTGTGGAGAAGAAAATTCAGATTGATGATTATCTGAGTTGTCTCAGGGAATCATCAATTCGAAGAGACCTCTGCACACGCATTAGATCTAAGAAATATAACGTCCAATCAATAATTGTGAATAAAATATCATTGTCCCCAAATGACGATAAGAGACATATTTTAGATGATGGCATCAGCACCTTAGCTTTAGGACACTACAGGCTGGCTACTGAGTGATCCAATTTTTTTGTTGAAATTATCATCATACCAAATTTTTAACAGGCTGGCTCCTATATGATCTAATTTTATTCAATTATCATCGCATCAAATTTTAAACAGGCTGGTTCCTAATAATTTTATCATTGTCTTAGGTTATCAAATTTCTCTTAAACAGGCTGGTTCCTGATAATCTTGATCATCGTCTTAGGTTAACAAATTTCGATCATCGTCTTAGGTTATCAAATTTTTAAACAGGCTGGTCCTTTTTGGTTTATTATTTTCAATAATGAACCTTTGGAATCGACCAAGAAAAAAAAATTGTAACACCCCCTCAAAATTTGATGGTTTACGTTTCAAGGTACGTAGAATCCAAAAATCGAATAAAAATTTGGCCGTCCGTCCGCCGTACGCCGTACGCGGCACTTTTGCCACTTAGCATTGACCGATTTTGATGAAATTCGGTATGTAGGCTCCATTTGGGGTCTAGTTGTGCCCCGAAGCTTTTGGTTGATGTAGGTCACTTCCAAGGGTTCCAAAATAAATTTTGAAATCGCCCTAACTCAAGAAATTTTGATATAAAGGTATTGTTTTCCTTCAATTTAAGATTCCATAGAATTTTTAGAATTTTTTGAGACCACGCGGAGCTCTGTAGGACAAACCGTTCGCTCCCTACGAAAATTTAAGGGTTTATATTGAAATATATATATATATAAAAATCAAAACACGAGTGTGAATCGCAAAAGAGGCCTAATCTCCGTTCAAATTAGAGCTGACCGAAATGCGATCGATGGTTGGTGATATTGATTGTTGTTTTTTTGATTTTTTTTTGATTTTTGATTTTTTTTTTCCTCTTTTGGTTTATTATTTTCAATAATGAACCTTTGGAATCGACCAAGAAAAAAAATTTTTAACACCCCCTCAAAATTTGATGGTTTACGTTTCAAGGTACGTAGAATCCAAAAATCGAATATAAATTTGGCCGTCCGTCCGCCGTCCGCCGTACGCCGTCCGCCGTACGCGGCACTTTTGCCACTTAGCATTGACCGATTTTGATGAAATTTGGTATGTAGGCTCCATTTGGGGTCTAGTTGTGCCCCGAAGCTTTTGGTTGATGTAGGTCTTTTCTAAGGGTTCCAAAATCAATTTTGAAATTTTGAAAACGCCCTAACTCAAAAAATTTTGATATAAAGGTATTGTTTTTCCTTCAATTTAAGATTCTATAGAATTTTTAGAATTTTTTGAGACCACGCGGAGTTCTGTAGGACAAACCGTTCGCTCCCTACGAAAATTTAAGGGTTTATATTGAAATATATATATATAAATAAATCAAAACACGAGTGTGAATCGCAAAAGAGGCTTAATCTCCGTTCAAATTAGAGCTTACCAAAATGCGATCAATAGTTGGTGATTTTGATTTTTTTTTTTTTTTTTTTCTTTTTTCTTCATATTGGATGGTTGGTCATTTTGTAGACGAGTGATCTATATAGAAAAATAATAAACCATTGTGTAATAATTTGCAGCGTTTTAGTTTCATCATCGTCTTAGGTTATCAAATTTCTAAACAGGCTGGTCCTGTCAAATTTTATCATCGTCTTAGGTTATCAAATTTTTGAACAGGCTGGTCCTGTCAAAATTTCATCATCGTCCTTAGGTTATCAAATTTTAATCACCGTTTTAAATTCTCATCATCGAATCTACACAAGGGTGGGTAAGTAAATTAATGTGTACGAGAGACAACGACCTGGTTGCGTACCAGTGGAGCAACCAAAGCTACACTCTGTAGCTGGAAATCTTTCGGGATTTCCCGGGGGTTGCGGAACGACTAAAACAACCAATGGTTAGCGGAACCTATGTAAAGGATTGCTTTTATTTTTTTCTTTATCTTTCTATTTTCCACTTTGATTTTATTCACAATCCTTCATATTTGCTTTGTAATAACCTATGTTTGGTTTACTCGTTCCATTACGCGAGGGTGGGCCCGGGGTACGCAACCAGGTCGTTGTCTCTCAAAAAGGGAGGGGTGAAAGTTATTGCAATGGACTTATGATGAGAATTTGGGAGGGCGTTGATGAAATTTTTAAGTTGTGGTGGTGGTAATAGTGGGTTGCAAATAGTATATAAGGGCTTGTCCTCTCCAAAACGTCCTCAGTATTCAACATGCAGTTGGTAAAGCAAGGTGTCAGTCTCCCAGTCCACAATTTGGCAAAGTTAGAGGGCAATACTTCCGATAGAACAAGGCATAGCTCACTGCTACCCAACAGTATAAGATGCATAATGTGTGCGACTTCGAATGGTGGCAAAACAAATTTGATGCTCAATCTATTATACTCTCCTCAGGGATTGAGATTTGAAAACATCTATCTCTTTAGTAGAACCCTCCACCAACCTCAATACGTCCAATTGACTAGAATCATGGAACCCCTAAAAGAAATCGGCTTCTTCAAATACGAAAATAGTGATGAAGTACCACTGCCCTCTCAAACTAAACCAAATTCCGTAATGATTTTTGATGACGTAGCTTGCGACAAACAAGATAGGATTAGGATGTTCTTCAGCATGGGTCGACATAGTAAGGGAGATAGCTTTTATTTAGCCCAAAGTTATTGTCGTATACCTAAACATTTGGTTAGGGATTGTGCCAATTTGATCGTTGTATTTAGACAAGATATGTTAAATATGAAAAAGATATACGAGGACCATGTAAATATGGATATGTCATTCGTCAAATTCAAAGACATTTGTTCAAGGTGTTGGGAAACTAGTAGGTATGGGTTTTTGGTCATAGGCAAAGAGTGTGGTGTCAGCAGTGGGAGATATAGGCTAGGTTTCGATACCTATATAATACCCTGAATTAGGATAAATCAGTTAGTCTATTGCAAACCATGGAAGGAGTAACATCTATTGAGCGAGAGATTGCTGAGGTTCGTAAAGCTATTAGAGCGAGGTATAACCAGATAAGGAGGAGCAGGGAGGACACAGAAGAACATCTCAAGAAGAGGTTTGAACCCATTCGAGAAGCTATTCTGAATCCGCCATCACCCAAGAAGCCGAAATTGGAGCAGACAGCTGGGTCATCTACAATTGATCCATGGAAGTACATTAACAGGAGGAGAAGAAGAACCAGACCAAGACGTATTTTCGACTTATTCGGAAGGAAAGTAAAAGAAACCGATATCTCATCAGATTCTACTGCGATACCATACATCATGTCACCTAAAGAGGAACCACCTACTGGATCGACAACACAAGAAGACGTAAGAGTTATTCCAACCCCTCAAGAACCATTTACATCGTCATCACCAGTTAAGCCATCATATGGACATTATGCATCAGAGTACGTCAGGAAGAAAATTGATAGAGAACCAGGATTTGATGACCTTTACGGAATCCACTACCACAGAGAATCTGACCGCTTCACATTGGGAGACAGTTATGTAACTATCAGAGATGATGTAATGCGAATAGGAACAGACATGCAAATCCATTGCACCCTCGGACTATTGGAACTTCTCTTCATGAAAAATCCGGACAAGACAATGATCAGGGACCATGATCTTCAATCCTACAAAAAGATACTGGATGCGACCAATGCACATAAGAAAAGATTTAGTTCAACAGAGAATTTCAACATTGAACGTGCACATCCGAAATGGGCTATTATTAGGAAATTCTACCCAAGAAAGAAGCCCACTACTTCATCTGAAAATAATTCATAATCGTCTAGGTCCAAGTATCCGAAAGGTAAGACCTATGAGGCACTAGTAGTGAGGACCTGTTTTTAATAGACGGTATCAAAAGAAAATCTCTCATTTTTGCTGAGTAACCCTCCTAGAGGTTGTGGTGGAAATCCCTTCGGATGGGAGGGTCAGCATATAACGTGATTTTCTCGACCTATATAAACATCAGTATCTGAGAATACATCATCATTCAGTGTCAAGACTCGAAACATGACAGACGTTAGGAGAAAAATCATTGAGGAGCTTCATCGACCAGCCAGGAAGAACTATAAAAGAAGAAGAGTGATTCTGAAAGGAATAGACGATTTATGGCAAGCAGATCTACTGGAACTTCAACCGTATTCGAGAATCAATGGAGGAAACCGATATATACTCGTTGTAATAGATTGCCTATCGAAATTCGTTTGGATGGCTTCACTCAAATCTAAGACAGCCCCAGCAACAAGTATGGGATTCAAGCAGATATTCGAGAAGTCTGCACCACGTTTACCACGTCATTTACAAACTGATCGTGGAAAAGAATTCTATAATGCCACTGTGAGAGGGCTACTGAACAGTCATAACATCAACCACTACTCTACCTTCACCAATCTGAAAGCATCAATAGTGGAACGAGTGATTCGCACTCTGAAGACATTGCTTTGGAAACAGTTCTGTATGCAGGGACATTACAAATGGGTGAATGTCATAGAAGAAATCGTTGGACTGTACAACAAGACCAAACATTCCTCGATCAAGATGGCACCCGCAGATGTCAAAGGAAAACGAAAAGAGAAGTTGGCACTTAAGACCTTATTCGCACCGAAGAAGAGGAAGAAACAACAGCCAAAATTCAAGATTGACGACTACGTGAGGATATCCAAGAGGAAAGCAGAATTTGAAAAGGGATACACTCCCTCGTGGTCAACTGAAATATTCAAGATTGTTCGAGTGAAGAAGACTGTACCACCCACCTACATCCTGGAGGATAGTGAGAAGAAACTAGTCGCCGGAGGATTTTATCAAGAAGAACTACAATTGACCAAGTACCCTAGAGTATATCTTGTGGAGAAGATACTGAGACGAGATGGAGAGGGTCGAGCGTACGTAAAATGGTTAGGATTCGACTCGAGACATAATAGTTGGATCAATACCGAGAATTTCGCTCAGTGAAGATAGTATATAAGGAGCTGCACACCCTGAAATCAGTCAGTTGTCAATTGGATCTCGAAGAGTCAACATGTTGAACGTTGAAGAGCACCTATCTAATGAGGAGGAAGGAGTTGAACGGGTGGAGTAGGTACCATACTCACTACCCCTACGGTTCATCCTTGGACTATGGACAGGAGATACGAATCGCCATACAGCATCAAGACCTCTTCACCCTACCGAGTCAAAGTTTCCTGGAGCTACAAGGATGTTTCCTGAAGGAAGATGGATCTGGACCACCGCCACCAGCTACTATGTCAATGACCAGCAACGCCTTCCCGTTTCTCTTTGATGAGATACGCTATGAAATATGTGCCACAGAAATCGACCGAGTGAGGAATCCCGGCATAACATCATCGATGAAAGGCTACTCATCGTTCATGAAAGGCACCGAGAACGAGATTGAAAATTATGGTTGGGTAGTGACTGATACTCTCAATGTATCAACTGAAGGATATTTCAACGTCTGTTTACCCCTCAGTATGCTACTTGGATTCTTCGAATCTTATCAAAAAGTAGTTATCAACGTCAAGCAAGAACTGATATTTCTACGATCGAGAAGAGATGAAAACTGCTACTTGTCTCAAGGAGTTGCAGGAGCCGAACCAGCTCGGGCCAAAATCGAATTGACTCACCTCTCCTGGCGTGTACCCTACCTCACACTCGACAATCATCATCGACTGGAACTTCATCGTCATCTTCAAAAGGAAAAGGCAATAAGAATGGATTTCCGCTGCTTGGAGCTCTACGAGTACCCTCTACTTCCGACCACCCAGAAGCATGTATGGAACGTCAAGACGTCATCTCAAGTTGAAAAACCTAGATACGTAATATTAGCTTTTCAAACTGGAAGAAAGAACACGGTGAGGAAACTGTCATGCCGTTTCGACCATTGTAATCTGAGCAATGTTAAGTTATTTTTGAACTCAAAATCATACCCATACGATGATCTGAATATCAACTTTGAAAGAAATCAATTTTCTGTCCTCTACCGAATGTATGCCACATTTCAACAAAGTTACTACGGGGTTGAATACAATCATCCATTACTTTCACTCAACCAATTCAAGGAAAGAGGAACTTTGGTTGTTTTGGATTGTTCAAAACAGAGTGAATCCATCAAATCTGGACCTATAGATGTGATGTTGGAATTTGAAGCGAGATTTTCCCGGTGACACAACAGCGTATTGCCTCATCATTCACGACCGATCAGTGGAGTACAACCCTTTGACCAATATAGTCCGTCGAATGGTATAAAAAATGTTGTCAGACTGCATGTAGGTATGAATCCTACGTCTTGAAGGAGATTTAGCGAATCATCGAACCTCAGCAGCTGGACCACTTCACCACTGACATTTGTCACGTGAAGCCTATATAAAAGGAGTACCATAATCGATTGTCCTTCAGTCATCATCATGCCGTCAAAGAGAGAGGTTGTTCTGGATCTCCACTGGTTCTTCAACAATGAAATGAAGCATATCGTTAAAGAGTTATCGTTGAGTGATCACAATGTTTTCTCAGCACAACATTGGATTTTCAAACCACCCAAGGGATTGTACATTTACGTTCCAAAGGCTCGAAAAGCTAATAATTGGATCGTAAAGCACGTACACAGAATTCCGTGGGATGAAGGAGATGTGGAATACAGCCAGCTATCAAATATTTTTCATCGCATCGCATCTAATTATGACATCATCTATGTGAAAGGAAAGCAAAAGGTTGACTTCATTCAACAGCTGGTCCCAAGAAACCTACGAATAGTTGACGTTGAAAGTATTGGATGCCCCAAAATATCTTCATTACTTGAACCTTTAGCGATAGGATCGCATTGTATTTTTCATAATTCGGCACCAACATTATGTGCATTCCATAAATGTAGAGCAATAGCTGACTGGATGATAACTGATAGTTTGTAAATATGTTTTTCATAATTAATAGTTGAAGTTGAAATGTTAAAAAAAATTGTGTTTACGTTTATGTTTGAATATTTTTTGTTATTTAAAAAAAAAATGTAATGGAATTTGAAGAAAAAAAAAATGTTAAGATGTAACATCCTTTATTGTCTTCGGTCCAAGTATCCGAACGGTAAATCCTGTATGGTGCTAGTAGTGAGGACCGGCCGAGTAACCCTCTCAAAGGTTGCGGTGAAAATCACTTCGGGAGAGAGGGTCGGCAGGGAAAGACAATAAAAATGATGACTCAAACTATTATGCTAATACATTATGTTTATCGTTCATGTTCAAATATTGTTTATTTAAAAAAAATTGTATATTGTTTGATAAAATTATATTGATTCATGTTGAAAAAAATGAATAAAAAAAAAATAAAAAAAAAACTCTATCGATTGACCCCACCTTGACGCGGTGATAGAGCTTAGTTGGAAATTCCAACGACCAAGTGGGTCGAACAATGGTACTATTTGAATCTTAATGGTAAGAATTAGTTGTACTTACCTTAGATCCTTTGAACTGTCCTTTTCAGGACAATAGATATTTCTCTTAGTTGTACTGACCTTACTTTGAAACTTATAATAGAGATTGAAACATGATTACAGGGTAGGACGGATCGACCATAGTGCCATCTAGTTAACCTATCATGAAGCTCCATTCTCAAGCTACCTTAAATTATAGTTTTTACCTTATGACATTGGTAGTTAGGGTGAGAATGAGGGGTGAGAGTGTGGGGGAGTGTGTGGGGTATGTATGGGAGAGTATATGGGGTATGTATGGGGGAGTATATAGGGTAAGTATAGGGAGTATGTGGGGGTAAGTTTGGGCGAGTATGGGGAAATATGTGGGGGTAGGTGAGAGGGAATATGGGGAGTAATTGGTTAGGTGAGTGGGAGTAGGGGGGAGTAATGGGGTAGATGTGGAGGAGTAATGGGGTAGATGTGGGGGAGTAAGGGTGGGTGGTAGGAAAGAGTCGGAAGGGGGCGGAAGGAGGGGGTGGTAAGGGTCAGGGGCGGAATGAGTAAGGGGCGGGAGGAGTACGGGGGGGGCAGGAGGAGTAAGGGGCAGGAGGAGTACGGGGGGGGCAGGAGGAGTAAGAGGGCGGAAGGAGTAAGGGCAGGAGGAGTACGGGTCGGGAGGAGTAAGGGGGCGGGAGGAGTACGGGTCGGGAGGAGTACGGGGGCGGGAGGAGTACGGGTCGGGAGGAGTACGGGGGCGGGAGAAGTACGGGGCGGGAGGAGTACGGGTCGGGAGGAGTACGGGGGCGGGAGGAGTACGGGGCGGGAGGAGTACGGGGGCAGGAGAAGTACGGGGCGGGAGGAGTACGGGGCGGGAGGAGTACGGGGGTGTGGGAGGGGGCGGTGGCTGGAGTGGTCAGGGGGTGGGAGGGGGGCGGGATGGGGGTAGGGCTCAGGGGGTGGGAGGGGGGTAGGGGTAAAGGTCAAAGGTCATAGTATTAATAGTTATGGCCCAGAACCCGCTTTTTTACCCTACTAATAAAAGTATGTTATTCACCTTTTCCCATCTCAAAACGTGGTCCGTTTTAGCAAATGTGCCTTTTTACGCATACACCTAGAAACCACACTCCAGTGTATGAAACCGACCTCCAGGCGATTTGATGTATCTTTATCACTCTGTTATACGGAATATTGATTCATTTGAATCTCAAGTCTCCAGGACAAATGGTTACTACGTTATGAGGAAGAAAAGTATATTTGTATGAAAAAAAGTGAGTTTCTGAGCTTCAACCCCAATGCGGCACGGGTTAATGTTATCTGATCGACCTAAAACTTTGGGAATCTCATATTCTAGTCAAATGGCACCTTTTTGGGGGATGGCACAAGTGATTTTCTAAAAAAAAAAAAAAAAATTTCTTAAATAAATATAATAAATAAAATTATATTATTCAGCTTTTCCCATCTCAAAACGTGGTCCGTTTTAGCAAATGTGCCTTTCTACGCATACACCTAGAAACCACACTCCAGTGTATGAAACCCACCTCCAGGCGATTTGATGTATCTTTATCACTCTGTTATACGGAATATTGATTCATTTGAATCTCAAGTCTCCAGGACAAATGGTTACTACGTTATGAGGAAGAAAAGTATATTTGTATGAAAAAAAGTGAGTTTCTGAGCTTCAACCCCAATGCGGCACGGGTTAATGTTATCTGATCGACCTAAAACTTTGGGAATCTCATATTCTAGTCAAATGGCACCTTTTTGGGGGTTGGCACAAGTCATTTTCTAAAAAAAAAAAAAAATGTCTTTAAGGAGAGAGAGATTAGTAGGTACAACAATAATTTTGAATCATTCAATCTTAAACTTCAAAAATCCCGTTAAATCTCAATGGAGGCTTCAAGAACTTCAAAAAATACAACATACCTACTTTAAACTTTATTAAACATGCCTACCTACTTAGAAAACCAGCTAAAGGAGTCGTTTTCCAACTTTTATACTTCTAAAATGTTCAATAAATTAATGATTTTCTCTCTCTTAACAAAGTTCTTTAAAAACATTGACTTCCCTAATACAACTAGAGTTTGTTGAAGAAGAGTTGAAAATGCAGAATAGAGAATACAAAAAATATTGTATTGGGAAAAACGAGAGAATTCTGAACTGCGAATACCGATTATTAATAACAACAACAAATGGAAGGAGGTTATAATGCAGGTTATCGATTCCGAACGAGTTCCAAAGGCGTTCGGTTAACAACGATTCCAAACTGATTCTATCCCTTCCACTTTCAGAATCGTGTTCTGTCCGGAATCGTTAGCCGAACAAACCTGGACTCTTCCAGGCTCCACAGAACTGATCAGGACTGCTTCTCCGAACGAACTTATCGTGAACTCAGAATACCTGCACTGCGAACGCGTAAAGCTCTACTGCGCACGACTGGACTGTCCCACGAAGCTCCAAGTTCCAACAGTCCAACAAACTTATCTGAGGTTTTCACGACATCAACGGGTCTTCAATCAAACACAATCGCATTTATTACGTTTTTATTCACCAGACGAGTTCTTTTCCACATCGAAGATAAAACTGAAAAACCATAGGAGATGGAGAAATTAGTAATACTTTCAGAACGGAAGTGTGAATTTGAAACACAAGACGGACGTGTTCAACAACTATCGATTGAGTGAACGACGCTGGGTCTAAAGATTTGTCTACAATAATGACTAGTGAATGGCGTACAGAGCCATTGGTGGTCTACAACAGATCGTCCACCCAAAATCGAAAATAACACGATCCCAAAAATAAAAATGGTGAAACAGCAAACTTCAAAAGCAGGTACACCGAAAATACTGCTATTAACCTCCTCATCTCCTGCGCCTTTATTTTACCAACGCAAGTTGTAAGTATATTGATGGCAAAGAACTAAACAAACATGGCAATAGTAATAATTATTACAACGATAAATTCATATGACAACTTTTTTGTTCATATAAAACTAGTGAGGACTAAAATGCAATTTTCAGAAATTTTCTCCTATCCACAAAACGATAAATTGTTATCAATATTAGGTAATAACAATTAAAACAGCCATCAGCTTTATCGCAGCGCGTATCAGTCATTTTTTTCCAATTCTAAAAAAATTGTCTACAAATTCTTAAATATGCGTTGTTTTTCTAACACTATTTCATATCTTAGATTTACAGCTAGAATTTTCATTTAGCCTTTTCTCTTCTAAAGCTTGCGCAAGGACAATGTGATCAACTGTGAGCGACGAAAAAATTATACGAAATTTCACAGAGTGACTTTTCATGGCTCGACTTACATCGAAGCGTCGAGGTTAAGTTTCAAACTGTCCAAAATCAAGCTGAGATGCAGGAGAAAAGTTCACAACTTGACTCCGTAGATCTAAGCTTCAGAAATGGTCGATATCCCTTCACTGTGCTTCGAATCACTTTGTGCAGTCAAAATCATGGGAGGGACACATTTTGGGAAACAGCTGCTTTTAAAAAAAACCTAGGCGTCCAGCGTCTGATTCTTATAATTTTTTTTTTTTTACATAAAATAATTTTCTAGACCGATAATTACGTGCATTCGTATTTACAACTCTACCGGAGAGGAGGGAGAAAAGTCGTAGGACGTGGGAAAACATGAACGAACGTGTCCGATCAGGAATGAACCCGATCGAGGTGCCGAGATGAAAGGAAGACTGTAAGGCCATGGGATGAAGTGCAAAACAAAACAGAAATACAGTAAATTAGGAGCTAAATAGTAAACAATTTGAATATTGTAGTCTTATTTTAAATAGATTACAAAGAAAAACTGTCGTGTAAAATAATACAACCACCTCAAAGAAGGCAATAAGCTGATTTATGTAAATAATGGCACGCTTACGTGCTCAAAGAATATTTAAATGCTGAATGGTTCATTATACAATCAAGCTCGATAAAAAAGCGAAAATCTACTTCTCCAAGGTATTTCTACATTTTGGTCTGTTTTAGAGGTTTTGAATTGTAAGAAAAATGGCGTTCGGGGCTCCCAGTTGTGGTGTTTGGCAGTTGAGTAAATTTAAAAATCCTAATAATATACAATTCGAATATCACAACTTTTACACGAGCTGAATGACTTCTTCCGTGCGAGCATTTTGTCGGTTACTAATCTCTGATTATCCACGATTTGTTCGAGTAGGATCCAAAGGCTGTGGCTGAGCAGGTGTGCCAACCCTACCGAACAAAACTAACTAGAGCTGGACAACAAAACACTTGACGTATCTTATTATTTTTTCTTCAATTTAGCTGGTTACAAATCTAGGAATATCCACAAATTTGTTCAACTGCGATCATGAAGGCTGTGGCTGAGCAGGTGTGCCAACCCTACTGAACAAAACTAGCTAGAGCTGGACAACAAAACGCTTGACGTATCTTATTATTTTTTCTTCAATATAGCTGGTTACAAATCTAGGAATATCCACAAATTTGTTCAACTGCGATCATGAAGGGTTTGGCTGAGCAGGTGTGCCAACCTTACTGAACAAAACTCACTAGAGCTGGATAACAGAACAATTGATGTTTAAGATTTATTTTTTCATAAATTGTGCCAGCCAAATACCTCTGTATATATTCTATTGATGCATTCAACATGTCAATGATCACATAGGCTGTGGAAGAGCAGGGGTGCCATCTCTACTGAAAAGAACAAACTAAAGCCAGACAACCTGATGTATCAGATTTGATTTTTTTTTTCAGCCAATTAAAATTTTTTGAATATTTACTGATTCATGAAAGCTGAGGGTGATCACGGGGGGGGGGGGGGGGACAAAACATTCAATGAATCACATTCGTTTGTTTTTCTGAATATCCTCCAATTTTTGTTCAACTACGATTACATTGGTCACTATGATCACATAGGCTGTAGCTGAGCAGGGGTGCCTACCCCACTGAACAGAATGAACCAGAGCCAGACAACACAATGATCGAAATATCGTTTTTTCTTAAATTTTCCCAGCTAATTCTGAATTAGTAATGATTTGTTCAACTTGTCAACAATCAAACAGACTGTTGGCTAGAGGTATCAGATTAGTTGTTTTCTTCAATTTTGCCCATTACGAATCTCTGAATATCCACCAGTTTATTAGACTACAATCACATAAGCTTTGGCTGAGCAGGGGTGCCAACCCTACTGAACAGAATGAACCAGCACCAGGCAACAAATTGCTCAAAGTATCGTTTTTCTTCAATTTCCCAGCTTTAAATCTCTGAATGCCCACTAGTTTGTTCAACTATGATCACATAGGCTGTTGCTGAGCAGGGGTGCCAACCCTACTGAACAGAATGAACTAGAGCCAGACAACAAAATGATCAAAATATTATTTTTTCTTCAATTTTCCAGCTAATTCTGAATTAGTAATGATTTGACCAAATTGTCAACAATCAAACAGGCTGGTGATGAGCAGGGGTGCCAACCCTTCCGAAAGAACTAACTACAGTCAGACAACAAAATGTACACTACGGATATCGGATTCGTTTTTTTCTTTCTAAAATTGTTATTTCGCCTGGGAGTTTCGTCATACCTGTGAAGATTCCATTCTAGAGGAACAGTTACCGTCAATTATAACGACTTTTAGTTGGCAACTGCCACTACGAATTCCTTTCATCGACCAGAAGTAAAGCACTTCATGAAGTAAGCAGTTCGACATAAAATAATATACGCAAAGTTTACGAAATAAAAATATTCAAGCGAAACAAAACGATTAATTTAAGATACAACGCTTAAAACACCTAAGACTACGGATTTTTCAAGTCTTTATAGAATTTATTTTTCATCTGAATATGCACAAATAAGTCTAACGATACTAAAGACTGCCGTTTAAGTCTTAGAAATGAACACACTAAAAGCTAGGTTACAAATTGGCGACGCTACGGTCCCCCAAGTTCCGCGAATTAGTACAAAAATCTTTTTTCAGTATTAAACTATACAAATCACCCTATGAACGATCAAGTCTTTACTATAACCACCATTCAGTGTGTAGGTTTGATGATTCACGACGGATTTCCCTTCTGGTCTTTGATAGTTTGCCACAGTTCCGCTGACGAGGTAACTTTAGATGCAATTGAAATTCAAGGAGTCGCCCAACCTCCGATCAATACATGAAGAAGTCAAGTCGAAATTATAATACAATTTGACAATAAATAGACGGGTGTTTTGAAGTGCACGAAGAGATGAGATGCAAGTGGTAATTTGTCACAGTAAATGAATTTGAACGAGGAATACAAGGAGCCTCCTGAGGTGTTATTTTGGATCTTTACTGACGGATTTAACTCAGACTTAGTCAAGATCGGGAACGGGGTCAACTGGAATAAACTCCTTAGCCGAGCTTTCGGTAAATTCATCTTCTTCAGGGCTCGAAGGACGTGTTATTATTGACAATTAAATTTTACGGTGAGAAATGAAGAATAAAGGGAAAAAATCACTAGCTTTCGGGAAATTGGAAGTTGCTGAACAAATGAACAAATCTATCACAATTTTTTATAGAGATTTTTTATTTATTTTTTATTTTTTCATCTGTTAAGCTTTTTTGACTTCCAATTTCCTGAAAGCTGGTGTTTTATTAATTTTTCTCCATTTCTTACCATTTGGTATTGACCAGCTCCTTTTGTATTGACTCTTGCTAAGCTGTATTATTGAAAATGAGATTTTTTGGTAAACAATGAAGAAGAAAATGAATGAAACGCCAGGAAATCGGAAATCAAATAGATTTGTTCAGTTGTTCTGGACGACAAATTTCCTTAAAGCTGGTGTTTTATTAATTTTTTCTTCATTTCTTACCATAAAATTTAATTTCCAATAATTATGATGACTCTACGACTCTTGGTATGCTCTGAGTCCTTCCAGCCCTGAAGAAGGTAATAATTTCACCGAAAACTCATAAAGGAGTTTATTCCAGTCGACCCATTCCCCCCCAGACAGCTGACATTGAGTCAGGTCGATCAGACATTCTGTATAATCGATGCAATTCACTGAAGAGTAATTTTTAAATAAAATATACAATTTTTTTAGTCAAGTTTTGATATAGGCTTTCTTCAAACACAAATTTTAACAAGTTTTTGACAACTTGACAGGCAAAATGATTGAGTGTAGAATACCTCATGTTCTTATGCACCACAAATTACAGTAATATTTAACGCGACTGTTCACGCCACAGAATTTCTATAATACATTACGATGGACTTTCGGCAGAGCACCAATTGTGTGTTTAATTTTGACAAGTGCAATCGTAGAGAAGACAATACTCCTTATTTCGTAACATTAAGGAAATTAGTGGGAAATTACAATAGAGGGAGATTGGGCGAAGCGTTCAGTCAGGAGGAGACGTGAGAGACCAAAATTAAAAATCAGTCGAAACCAACGTAGGGAGTTTGGTTAGAGCGTAGGAATGTATCGAGAGGTGTCAGCTCTAGCGCGACCAAACTGTATCTAACGACGTACATAATTTATTATCTACAGGGGAAAGGAAGGAGTGCACTGATTTACACGTTTATAAGGAAGCTTTTGAAGAGTAGACAGTCAAAGTGCAACAAGATCTATTTCCCCTTTGAATTTGTCGTTCTTTTAATTCAAAAATTCAATAAATATAAAATATCGGGGGATACGGATAATATTGAAATATATTTAAACTGAGGTGAGCGGGTGGCACTAGCTAGTTGTTTGTACGGGGGTGATGGGCGAGTGAGGCGACATGGCCTGCGTGGCGCAGGAGGACGACACGCCGTTGGTTCCTGCGGCGCCCACTTCAGGCAGGGATATGCTCGTCGATCGCGCCAGGGAGCCCGTCCGGAGCGTCTCCTCGATCAACAGGCTTATTTTGTCCTTGTCGGCCTGAAACAAGAAGTCGAGAGTTACTGATGCGAGGAGTGACTTGAGAATCGGAGACATCAAGTTGGGCCTTTGGTGTGAATAACGTGCAGTAAATAGAGAGTTTTCAGCTAACTGACGGCTGCTAGCTCGTTGACAGGCTAAGGGTCGGTTTATCAGTCACCAAAGTTAACAGAGGTTTATGTATCCCTCTGTTAACTTTAACGATGGGATAAATTATGGATACTATAGATGTGCTTTTTATCAGTGCGAAATTAACCCACTGGCAACTATCAACTAGCTGGTAAAATTAACTGTCTGTTAGGCCGAATAATCGATTATTTACCCAGCTTATCAAGAAGGCTGTGAAAAGCTTACAATAAAACATGGAAGAAATACTTCTTCCATGCAATAAAATTTAGATTCCTCCACATAAAAAAAATCGTTTTCGCAGTGTGTTTTGCATCAGAAAAAAGAATAAATTAGAATAGGATGAAGCAATGTGCTTTGTTTTGGTGTTTTCTGTTCTCGATTTCGGTACCTATTTCCTTCTTGGCACGGCAGAACCTATGGTTTTTTGTTGAAAATTGTCTGGTCATGACAAGATCCCGGCTACCGAGCCACTATGTCCAGAATTTTCAAATTTGCAGACAAAATAGTTTCTACGTTAATAGAGAAGTAAAGTAAAAGTAACGTAAACAACCATTTCAGGTTGGATTTTCGTCCGACTGCCATTTCTGGCGTCGTGGACGTCATCAGCTGTCTTCCAAAGGGAAGATCAGAATTCGTTCTGATGATTTCGCTCAGGGCTTCCCATTGCCTCCCAGGTTGGGACGAGGAGGGCGGCGAGCTGCAAACGACTAAAAAAGCGCCGGGCACCCGAGATTTGAACACACGATCTCCCGCAAGGATCGGTTCGTGTCTCAGACCCAGAAACGCCTCGGCGAACAATCTCGGCTATCCGCACCAAGCATAGAGAAGTAGGTACCCTTTTCTATTTCGAAAATTTTCGGCGTGTGACCCTCCTGGCGACTGAATTTTCACATGCGTGCAGTCTATAGCACCTATAGCTCCAGGAAACATGGCTTTTTTGTTTTTTAAATAAAATTCCATCTGAGATTGAAATAATACTTCCTCGGTTGCTGGTATTCTGATAAATTGGGCGGATAGCCTGGCAGTTCCCAGGGACAGCTGCTTGACAATTTTACAGGCAGAGCTTTTACTGACGCCACTAAAGTCGCCGACAGACACCAACATGGTTTCTTATTCTTTTATCCAATCGAAATCTCATCAAAAAATCGCAATCGTCCCACTTCTCCAAATGGTCAATCCGCGGTCTAACTATGTTGTCGCCTTTCTTCCTTCCGCCTTCTTCCCCACTGCAGGAATTCGACCATAAACACACACTTCGTCGCTGTTGTCAGAAAAAGAGCCCCCCACACATCCATTTTCGATTGTAGCATAATTCACTAACTATCAAAAACGCAATTTGCAAAAACGAACGTTCTGGGAAACGAAAACACGAGAACTGACTCTTGAGGTTAAAAAGCCTTGCAGAAATCGAGTTAGCCTCCAGTAACTTTTTATCCGGTCCTCGGACGACAAGTTAACTTTAAACTACGGGAAACGGCTATCTGGGTAAACGCGTACGATTGAGTTACCCGATGGCCGTCGGATAAATCTGCTTTACCGGGGGGGGGGGGGGGGGGGTAAAACGTGACTGATAAACCGGCCCTAAGTCCAAAGGAACATGCTAACTGCGCATGCGCACATTACCTCGGAAACGAGCTAACTAGTCCATAACATCTCGCCAGCCCGCATAAACGAGCTTAAGATTTGTCCGGAGAAGCAGTCCCGAGGGGTTTGAAACTGGACACGCCCATTTTTGCCTGACTGGAGAAACTCAGAACCAGTTCTGAGGGGTCCAGAACTACAAGTTCGTTGTCCAGAGAAGGAGTCCAGTAGGCCGATTCTGTAACTCGTTATTTGGTTGACGTTATGGCGTCGGATTCGGTATCCCTCCCGTGCAACGACAGGTTGATAACGAAATTGGAATTCTGTAATCGGGCATAGCGAAGTTTGGTCGTTACATTTCAAAATAACGACGCTGCTATGTGGTCGACGCATGAAGTTGAAGTTAGTTAGGAGATAAATTTATCCAACAGTGGGATTCCCTCTTTCTGAGAGATTTGCGTTTATTGCAAAACATGGTACAGCAGATCAAACAAATGAAATAACCAGCCAATAGATGATAAACGCCTACTGCGAATTTTTACTGTAGGCGACAAACAACGAAACAGTCACCTATCACGACTTCGACGCGTTTAGCAAAATTTTAAGTCAGAGAAAACTACCATCCAAGTCGGTTGTTGCATAGCTGGAATCTTAACTAATACCGCCCACCAGGAATTAGATGGTTATTGCGAAATAGGGATGTGGGTAATGAGACTGTTTTGCAATAACAAATTTTCGATCATTCTTGGGCCATGAGCTGAAATTTTTCAGTAAAAACAACTGGAGATTACACAGATACCTCCAGAGAAGAGAAATCTGAAGTTATCTCAATTCGGCCAAAATTCGACTAAGATGGGTTGTTGCATAACACGGTCCAAATATGACTTCGAATAAGTCATATTGATTTTTTTTAGATTTTTAATCGAAAGTAGACTACATCCTGAGAATATTGGCACCAACCGCGACCTTCTAGCGTGAGTAGATCTGTTTCTATGATTTTTCAAAGTTTCGACCGTTTATGACGTCACGCGCCCCTCTCGCCTGGGCGGGACCCCCCAGCCCACTGTGACGTCATAAATGGTCGAAACTTAAAAAATTCAAAGGAAAAGATTTACACGCGCTAGAAGGTCGCGGTTGGTACCAAAATTCTCAGGATGAGGTCCACCTTAGATTAAAATTAACAATAAACAGTTTTTCCTACCCAGGCGCACACCCTATCAAAGAGCGTTTTAAGCTACTTTTTTCATAAAGACGGTTGTCGTAACTCTTAACGGGGGGTTTCGAGCCGTCGAGATGGTAACGACACTTTTCGGCCGAAATAGCGACGAATGAGCGACAGTTGTTATCATCGTTATTGACAGCGATCGTTATTGTTATCATAACAACACTTCGTTGTCACTATCATCCCATAACGAGTTAGAGAATCGGCCTACAGAACCGTTTGAAACCAGTTCAAGTAGCTCTGGATTTTTTTCCCCAGAACTTTTCGTTCAAGACATGCTTATCACAACACACAAGAGTACCGATTACAAGTCTCCCGCCTCGGTTCACTTTTCTGATTGTCTTCTCTTTTTTACCAGTTGCCAACTGTTACACACCCTTAATAAATTGATTGTCGACCATTTGATGATTTCCGAATCTTCTGACTACGTCCGAGTTTCAAGCACACCCCCCCCCCCTCCCCGCTCAAAATGCCACTTTTTTCACTTGGCATTTTTTTTCGTGTTTTCGACCTTGCGGCAGTATACCGCTGACCTACACATCTCCAGATCCTAAGGACGAGGATCCACTTACTTCAAACTGTTTTTTGATTGGCACACCCACATTACAGCCAGTCGTACCAGCAATCCCGGTAAATGTTGAAAACGAAAAAAATCGTATTTGTCTGAAGAAAGGATGGAGAATATCCCAACAGATGGCCGATCATTTCTGGAGACGATGGGTCATCGAATATCTTCCCCAGCTACTTTTGAGGAACCACTGGCGGACGAATGGAACGATCAATGTCGGGGACGTGGTGCTGATCGTGGACCCAAATGAACGACGAGCCGCATGGCGCAAAGGAGTCATCGAGGAGACTCACCCAGGCCGGGACGGGCAGGTAGGTACGAGTTGTAGACGTACGGACGATGGATGGAGTCTTGCGGAGACCGGTAGTCAAACTCGTTCCTCTGTTGACCAATTCGAACCAAGAAGAGGACCCAGGAACCACTGGCGGACGAATGGACCGATCAATGTCGGGGACGTGGTGCTGATCGTGGACCCAAATGAACGACGAACCGCATGGCGCGAAGGAGTCATCGAGGAGACTCACCCAGGCCGGGACGGGCAGGTAGGTACGAGTTGTAGACGTACGGACGACGGATGGAGTCTCGCGGAGACCGGTAGTCAAACTCGTTCCTCTGTTAACCAATTCGAACCAAGAAGAGGACCCAGGAACCACTGGCGGACAAATGGAACGATCAATGTTGGGGACGTGGTGCTGATCGTGGACCCAAATGAACGACGAACTGCATGGCGCGAAGGAGTCATCGAGGAGACCCACCCAGGCCGGGACGGGCAGGTAGATACGAGTTGTAGACGTACGGACGACGGATGGAGTCTCGCGGAGACCGGTAGTCAAACTCGTTCCTCTGTTGACCAATTTGAACCAAGAAGAGGACCCAGGAACCACTGGCGGACGAATGGAATGATCAATGTTGGGGACGTGGTGCTGATCGTGGACCCAAATGAAAGCCGAACTGCATGGCGCGAAGGAGTCATCGAGGAGACTCACCCAGGCCGGGACGGGCAGGTAGGTACGAGTTGTAGACGTACGGACGACAGATGGAGTCTCGCGGAGACCGGTAGTCAAACTCGTTCCTCTGTTGACCAATTTGAACCAAGAAGAGGACCCAGGAACCACTGGCGGACGAATGGAATGATCAATGTTGGGGACGTGGTGCTGATCGTGGACCCAAATGAAAGCCGAACTGCATGGCGCGAAGGAGTCATCGAGGAGACCCACCCAGGCCGGGACGGGCAGGTAGGTACGAGTTGTAGACGTACGGATGACGGATGGATCGTCCCGGGTATGACGTTAAACTGCGACCGTGGTGGAGGGCAGCAGCACCCATCACTATCGGGATAAGGCGGGAGTGATACACTCACTAGGATGGCTTATTACCGAACAGTCGAAAGCGCCTGTCAAATCGACAGAAGCGGTTTCGACACTGCGAGGGTAGGTCGGACTCTTTAGATGATTTCAGCCGACCTAAGGGACGGAAACCCTGATTAAAAATGACCCGGTCCTCCAGGTTGGGGGTTGGGCGTAGGGCTAACAACTCTACCCTGTAAAAACTAACTACGTTTCAGAACCAATAAATGACATAAACCCGGCTGATCAACATGGCTCAGGACCAAGGCATGGACACGGACTAAGAAAACGGAAACGAGATATATTCCTGGCAACCTGGAACATACGCACTCTAGCAAAAGCAGGAGCTCTCCGCGGTCTGAGGGATGAGTTGACCAAGTATAGAATTGGGATTGCAGCCATTCAAGAGCTGAGATGGAGGGAAAATGGGATATTGAGGAGTGGAAATCACACTCTCTTCCACAGCAGTGCAGTACGAGGCCAAGGAGGAACTGGCTTCCTAGTCGACAATAAAATCAAGTCCTCAGTTCTGAATTTCAAGCCAATAAGTGAAAGATTATGCACATTAAGGATCAAGGCTCGCTTCTTCAACGTCACTCTGATCTGTGCTTATGCACCTACAGAGGAAGCAGAGGAAGATGCCAAAGACTCGTTTTACGAGAGCGTGGAAAGAGAGCTGAGCAGCATCCCAAGGCATGACGTCAGGGTTCTCATGGGAGACTTCAATGCCAAGGTAGGCAGAGAAGAGGTCTATTGGGACACTGCTGGAAAAGAAAGCCTCCATGAAAGCTCGAATGACAATGGTGAGAGACTGATTGATTTGGCAATTACCAATGATTTGGTGATAAAAAGTACCTGGCTACAACGCCGGCAATGTAGAAAGGCCACTTGGCGCTCCCCAGATGGAGTAACAGAGAACCAAATTGATCACGTTCTCATTGACCGAAGGCACGCATCGGACATCCTAGAGGTTGACAGCTGCAGAGGAGCAGATGCGGACTCTGACCATTACCTCGTGCGTGTCAAGTACAGGCAGAGGATTGCCTGTTATAGACAATCACGAACGACTCCCAATATCGCGAGATATGAGGATTCAAAACTGAAGAATGACGAGAGAGTGGTGGAAGAATATCAAAGGAAGATAGATGGTGCCCTGCGTGAAGCTGAAACTGAAAACCTCTCTGACGTAACACCCTCTGACAGATGGGAAAAAGTAAAGCTGGTCCTTCATTCAGCCGCAGAAGAAATTCTTGGTAAAAGGAACCCTCATCAAAGAGAAGAATGGTTTGATGAAGAGTGTAAACAGAAAATGGAAGAAAGGAACGCAGCTAGAATGAGGATGCTTGAAAGAGACACAAGAGCTACGTCAGA
Organism: Apolygus lucorum; assembly: GCA_009739505.2. Taxonomy (NCBI): domain Eukaryota; kingdom Metazoa; phylum Arthropoda; class Insecta; order Hemiptera; family Miridae; genus Apolygus; species Apolygus lucorum. The sequence continues at coordinate 42,381,548 of CM019182.2, forward strand.
GGAGTATAGGAAGAGGAGGATAGAGGCTGACCGTGTCTGTCGGAGGAAGAAGAGAATACATGATAGGAAGGAGATAGATGAGTTGGAAGAAGCTGCTAACCTGCCAAATTCTAGGAAGTTCTATAGGCGGACAAAAGACATCAAGAAAGGATTCCAGCCTCGTGCCGTGTTCTGCAAGGACAAAGAGGGGAACTTCCTTGGCAGCAAGGAACAGATACTGGATAGATGGGCCCAGTATTTCAGGGACCTACTCAATGCCACGAATTATCTGCAAGTAGAAGAGCAGGAAACCCAATCTTTACCAGATAGGGAAAGCGAGACAATAGTCCCACCCCCAACATATGAAGAGGTTGTTGAGGCCATAAAAAGCCTCAAGAACAATAAAGCGCCAGGGGAAGATGGAATTACAGCTGAGATGATCAAGTATGGTGGGGAGCGGTTAGCTGTCGAGATCCATGATTTGGTCACAGGTGTGTGGGAAGCGGAGACGATGCCGGACCAGTGGAGTATGGCTGTCATATGCCCAATCCATAAGAAGGGGGACAAGTCAGTTTGCAATAATTACCGTGGCATTGCCCTGCTTATGACCGTGTACAAAGTTCTTGCAAAGATAGTTGCGAGAAGGCTAGATTGCTGCATGGAGGCGGTTTTGGGCGACTATCAGTGTGGCTTCAGAGCTGGCAGGTCCACAACAGACCAGATCTTCATTGTCCGCCAACTAATGGAGAAATGCTACGAATATAATGTAGACATTCACCAACTGTTTGTGGACTTCCGCCAAGCATATGACTCAATACGTAGACATGAGCTTTTTCAGGCCATGGATGAGCTGGGGATCCCCCGTAAATTGATTCGTTTGGTACAGATGACTCTAACCAACACAAGATGTAAAGTTAAAGTGGAAAACGGGCTCTCAAATGAATTTCAGGTTAACCAGGGTTTGAGGCAGGGAGATGCGTTGTCCACTCTCCTTTTCAATCTAGCACTCGAAAAGGTTATGCGGGACGTGGATCTGAGCAATCCTGGAGGCACTTTGTGGAACCGGATGACTCAGAACCTGGCATATGCAGATGATATTGACATGATCTCGAGGAACCTTAGAGAGCTAGAAGGAGGACTTCAAAGGCTAGAGAGAAGTGCTGGAGAAATGGGTTTGTCCATCAACCGAGAGAAGACGCACTACATGTTTTCAACCAGAAGAGGGGAGAGAGTGAAGCCAGAAAGCATTATACTGAATGGTAACACGTACAGCCGCACTCCAAACTTTAAATACCTGGGAACCTTATTAACAGAAGACAACAGCATGAAAGCAGAGATAAGGACCCGAGTAGCAGCTGGTAACAAATGTTACTATGCCTTGAGCAGAGTGTTTCGAGCTCGATCACTCAGCAGGAACATCAAGCTGAGAGTGTACCGTACGATGGTAAGGCCTGTAGTGCTGTACGGCTCCGAAACCTGGACGCTGACATGTGCTGATGAGGAATTCCTTAGGCGGTTTGAGAGGAAAATCCTCCGCAAAGTTTTTGGCGCCAACTGCATCAATGGACGTTGGGTAATCCGCACAAACCTTGAATTACAAGGACTGTATGGGCACCCTGACATTGTTGCTGAAATAAAAGCCAGCCGCCTCAGATGGATCGGCCATGTGGAGAGAATGGGGGAAGACCGAGCTGTGAAAAAGATATACCAGGGAAAGCCAGGAGGCCGCCGACTGCGAGGAAGACCTCGGAAGAGGTGGCTGGACGATGTGGAAGAGGACCTGAGAGGAGTCAGGGCTGGAAGATGGAGGTTGAGAGCTCAAGATCGAGCTGATTGGAAAAATGTCATTGAGGAGGTCAGGGCCCTACATGGGCTGTAGCGCCGAGGAGTAAGTAAGTAAGTAAGTAGGATGACGGATGGAGTCTTGCGGAGACCGGTAGTCAAACTCGTTCCTCTGTTGACCAATTCGAACCAAGAAGAGGACCCAGGAACCACTGGCGGACAAATGGAACGATCAATGTCGGGGACGTGGTGCTGATCGTGGACCCAAATGAACGACGAACCGCATGGCGCGAAGGAGTCATTGAGGAGACTCACCCAGGCCGGGACGGGCAGGTAGGTACGAGTTGTAGACGTACGGATGACGGATGGAGTCTTGCGGAGACCGGTAGTCAAACTCGTTCCTCTGTTGACCAATTCGAACCAAGAAGAGGACCCAGGAACCACTGGCGGACAAATGGAACGATCAATGTCGGGGACGTGGTGCTGATCGTGGACCCAAATGAACGACGAACCGCATGGCGCGAAGGAGTCATCGAGGAGACTCACCCAGGCCGGGACGGGCAGGTAGGTACGAGTTGTAGACGTACGGATGACGGATGGAGTCTTGCGGAGTCCAGTAGTCAAACTCGTTCCTCTGTTGACCAATTCGAACCAAGAAGAGGACCCAGGAACCACTGGCGGACAAATGGAACGATCAATGTTGGGGACGTGGTGCTGATCGTGGACCCAAATGAACGACGAACCGCATGGCGCGAAGGAGTCATCGAGGAGACTCACCCAGGCCGGGACGGGCAGGTAGGTACGAGTTGTAGACGTACGGATGACGGATGGAGTCTTGCGGAGACCGGTAGTCAAACTCGTTCCTCTGTTGACCAATTCGAACCAAGAAGAGGACCCAGGAACCACTGGCGGACGAATGGAACGATCAATGTTGGGGACATGGTGCTGATTGTGGACCCAAATGAATGACGAACTGCATGGCGCGAAGGAGTCATCGAGGAGACCCACCCAGGCCGGGACGGGCAGGTAGGTACGAGTTGTAGACGTACGGACGACGGATGGAGTCTCTGTTGACCAATTCGAACCAAGAAGAGGACCCAGGAACACCGTTGCCTGGTGGGGCGGAGGATATTATGGAGTCAATCGAGTGATCTACGAAATTATTACGTTTCGACCATATGTTTCTAAATTTCTTTTTCTAATCAAAGATTCTGAATAAATCATTATCGTATGAAAAGTCGAATCGGTGGTTGTTTCTATATTTTCTAGCTATTTTCCTCTCTCTATTTATCTACTTTATTAGAGTTAGGTTATAAATATGTCCAGAGTTCGGGAGAAAATCATTTTAAAAAGTATGATTTTCAGGGATAATCGTTTAAAAAATTCGATTTTTGGGGAAATCATAGAAAAAATCTCAAAATCGCATTCAAAATACGAATACGGGGGAAAATCGTATTCAAAGTGTGAACACGATTGTATTCGTATTCTTATTCCTACCTGTATTCGTATTCATAATCATAAAGTCGCAGATATGGTTTGTACTCATAATCGTACTTATGAATAAGAATTCGCCCATCTCTGGACGGAAGTCCTACGGTTTCACAGCAAGATCTTTTAATAAAGATTAATTTTACGTCATTTTTTTTTTTCAACCAAAAAAGGTTTTGAGTTTTCTCGCACTTTACTTATATCTGCAGGCATAACGAAACTATTTTTCTAGCCTCTTCATTCATATCGTGATGTGACGCTCGCCAATACCATAGCAATTTCGAAGGTGCAATTGCTGGTGTCATGAAGTGACGCTTGTTCGTGATGTGACGCTCGCAAACCCATCGTGACGTGATTCTCGTTTAGAAAACAAATGGAAACATCCGGTCTATCATTATTGGATGATAAAAAACCCCTCACTTATTTGAATGGAAAAAGTCCATAACCACAACATATCATTCAAAAGCCGTATGATTTCAATGTTATTCGAGTCAGTCAGGTCGACCGAGTGATTTTTCCCAGAACTAAATTCATTCTTCTAAATTCGCCACACTAATTTTCATAGATTCTAAAGTGAATGGGAATGAGAATTGACAGGAAAAGTGCAGTTGAGGAATCACCAACCGAAAGGTGATTGAAATTCATCTTCAAGGACCAAAGATGGAAATAAAACACCTCCTCCAAAGCACGAGTAATAAATTAAAGGGAGAGTAACTCGAATTCCGCCGACGCTCAGGGAAATTGAGACGTCCGAGGGGGGAGAATAGCATTGTCTGATTGGGCGACTTCCATAGTGGTGTGCGAGTAGTAGGTAATCAATACCACCGCCCAGGAGGGCCAAATTCTGCTATTCTGACATCAACTACGCTCATACACGACCGCCTTTCTTGTAAAAACACCGATTATTCATAGCGTATTTTTTTACATTGTAGGTATTTTTTAAGCGTTTTTATTCCGAAAAATACAATAATATAAAAAAACAAAAACAATACAATCTGAAAAACGCTGCAAATTACTACACAAAGGTTTTTTCTATAAAGATCACTCGTCTGCGAAGAACACGGCTTTGCCAACGTCACCTACCAACCATAGATACCACCTACCTACAGCGATCGCATTTTGGTCAGCTAAAATTTGAACGGAGATTGCGATTCAATCTTGTTTCTGATTTATCGTAAGTAGGGACGGCACCATACCACCGATGTATCGGAGTATCGATACGTTTTTTGGGTATCGATACCGATATTTGTATTGATACTTTTGATGATACATTCATGCCGATATATTGGTATCGATACTTTTGCCTAAAATATCGGGGGTATCGATACATTCTTGACGATATTATCGACATTTTTGCCAAAATAGACTGGTAAAAAAAATACAAAATATTAAGTAGGTACTCCGAATATAATACTTACCATATTTTGTCTGCCACAGAATAATATTCAATAGCCTCAGAATAGTATCAGTTGAAACGATATTTATCGCAGAGATTTCTTGCAAATAAGAATTGGAATAAAAAAAATTTTTAACAAAAAAACGGACCGACCTCAAAACTGATGATGGCATCCCACTAAAAAGGAAAAAATAATAACGGCAACTTATTCAGATAGGTTGGTAGGTAGGTAGGTACGCATTGAAGTCGCTGCCGTGCCCATCTACAGAGACAAACATACACAAGTAGATTCCACTTCCATCTGGTGAGTATTACAACATGCGTCGATAGTGCAATACAAAACAGGAATGAGAGTGGGTACCTATCATTGAGGTAATGCATGTGTTCCAAAACTATTAGGTAGTAGGTCACTGCTGTCGTATGAAGGAGGATGAGAGAGTGGCAAGAAGTGTGAATCCCCGTACGAAATGTTGGGATTCCAACAAACCATCCCTTGATTAGACAGTATCTAATAGTTATTTATCTAATTATACGTGATGTTTAGAATAGAATAAGCTATTGGTGTTATCAGTTCGGAGGGTCCGCCGACCAGTGAAGTGGCTAACTAAATACCGGCAAGTGCGTTCATGTTTCCTGGACTCTTTACGGTTTCGTTCCCCCCTTCACCTGCTGGCTATCGCATTATCGTCTTGGACCATCAGTGCTCCTCCGACAACCGGAAAGGAATCGACACATCGTTGCAGTCTCAAACTTTATTTCGTGGCTCGCAGATTCTTTACCTAACGTTCTACTGTCCTTGTTGTATACGGGTCACAGCATCCCGTGACGCCTAATTCGTCTCTTCAACATCGACATTTCATCCGTGAGTATCTACATACTTACCTTGCCCCAGAGCCTACCTACCAGCACTGTGGAAACAAATGTCTAAAGGAACATTTGTTGTTTAAAGTGTTCCAGGACATCCAAGGCAGACCTATTACAGCCTCTTCAACAGATTCTACCTCTATTTCGTCGACCTCATCTGTACCAGCTCTACCTATCGCCTCGACAGCCATAGGACTCGCCTTGTGCCTTGGCATCAGGACTTTGTATCTCATCTCGTCCGGTCAGCCCTATCCTACTTATCTATTTTATATCCCTACCAATCAAACATAGTCTCTAAACCTATTGCATAAGATCGGTACCTAATTACCTGAAATTTATGTTTACATGGGAGCGCTCCGATTAGGTAGGAATTTATTACTATTCACTGCAATTTTGCAAATATATATACATCCTATTTCACGCACCTATTCATTCATTTACCATTTACGCCAGATCCACCTCTGGGCCTGTATCGAGGCCGCTTGATATAGTCACTCTGCTTTTCATCATTCTTTCTTTTTCAAACACACACATACATAATTCTTTTGGTAGCAGAGCGTGGTTTCTGAGCAATTTATTAATTCTATTAAATTCTATAAATTCCACTGCGCATCTATTTCTACAATTTTCAAAATATTTCTTCATGAAGTGATTTAATGTTTGCCACTTGGCGCTCTAGAATATTTTGAAATTTAAATTCGATACCTAGACCTATATTCTAATTGTAAGGAAATATTTACGATCCGTTTACTTTAGAATTTGAATTAGGTACTTACTTTCTACTGATTTTGGCACCTGTTTTCAATTTTATAATCAGTAGTTTTACCTACCTGAATTTCTAATTCCTCAAAGGTACCTATAATATCTATTCAAACAATCTCTTTCACGAAAGTGTCTCATTTTCTTCTGTGTGACATTTCACATACTTTTTATTTAGATAAGTATGTTATCGAACAATTTTGCAATTTAAATTTACGCTTAATTTGGCATAAAATTTTTTTATTTTTTTTTGAAGCTATACCTACTATGATTAATTTTGTTGATTTTAAATTAACATGTTCTAAGGTATTCTGAATTTCAAACTGAAATTCCTCACATACGTATATCTATCAATTTGTTGTATCTCAGCCGCCCACTTGCATCTTGGTATTCATATCATTCGACTTCTATCCATTTGATTTGATCGTGTCGTCTGATTCCTAATCCATTATCCTTTTTCCTTTTCATACTCATTTATCGTTCATTCCGTTCCTTTCAATTTCATCATGGTGGATATCAACGATCCAGAATTTAAGAAGACGGCCGCAGATTTTAGACGGAAAATTGGTGAATGTTTGGAAGAGATGAAATTTGTTTATGATTATGGAGGGAAGGCGGTTACTAAATCACCACCACCGGGTACATTTATTATCAATACTTTCCTAGGTATGGCGAGAATGAATGAAACTTATTACGCCCGTTTTGAGGATTTGTTCGGTAAATTATCCGATCTTTACGCTAACATTGGGGCTGAAGCTGAATTTCCTACGACTGTTGATAAAAACAACAAGAAGTCAGCTAGGAATTACTATTATAGTACTTCCGGCAATATGGAAGTTTTGAAAGCTGAAGCGGAAGCAGAAAAATTGCTGGCGCAACAAAGTGTTTCCAGTCAAGGCGGTGCTTCCACTTCCCAAAATCAAACCCTTGGTGGTTCTACTTTTAGATCCAAGGGTCTTCCCAAAATCCAATTACCCATTTTTGATGGGGAACTAATAAATTGGCCAAAATTCAGGGATACCTATTTATCTCTTGTTCATTCGGAGGTAGCTCTATCCCCGATGGAAAAATTCCACTATCTACGAACTGCATTGAAGGGTTGCGCCCTCAGTGTAATAAGCCACTTGGTTCTAGAGGAGGCTAATTACGAACTGGCTTGGAAGGCGATAACAGACACTTTTGATAACAAACGTCTGTTAGCTTCAGCCTATCTCGATCAGCTATTGAATTTCAAACCTATTCAGGGTACAGCTACTCCTGAATCTTTGAAAAATTTTCTGGCTAAGATTGCTGACAATGTTTCTGCCTTCAATCTGCTGAACATCCCACAAAACGCTGACTTCATCTTATTCCACTTAGCTATCAGGTGTTTGGACCCATCAACTAGGGACCTTTTTGAGATGAGTCACAATTCTGTTCAGTTTCCAACTATTGAACAGTTATCGAAGTTCGTTCGAGAAAGGTCATTAGCTTTGCAGCTTGTTACCAACGTCAATCCTATGGCCCAGTCCCATAATTCTAACAAGAATTCTTCCGATACATCCAGGTCTAGGCTTCATATTCCGAAGACATTCAAGACTAAGACTCTACTAGCCGAAAACAAATCTTCAACGATAGAACGTAAGACTTCCGTTGCATATCCTCTATGTGTAGTGTGCAAAACTGAGCAACATCATTTGCTGAGTTGTCAGCTGTTTCATCAAGCATCTGCTGATGAGAAATGGACCATGCTGAAAGGTTTCAAAGGTTGTTTCAACTGCTTGGATCCTTTTCACACTGTTCAAATATGCAAGTCTAAATGGCATTGCAGATTTTGTCCAAAAAGGCATCATTCCTCCTTGCATAGAACATCAGTGATTTCCAACACGACTGTTTCCACTCTTGTCTATTCGTCTTCTCCTGACGTTCAGGCATCTACTTTGACTTCATTGAACTCTGCGACTCCTAATGATGAACACGTCATCTTAGGTACAGCAGTAGCTGAAGTGATGGATGCTCGTGGTCAGTTCCAGTCCATCAGAATGGTTATTGATTCTGGAAGTCAAAATTCCTTCATGACTCATAGGTGCCTCAATAGACTTGGTCTCACTGTAACCAAAGCTAGAAGGAAAATCTCGGGTATTGGTCAAACAATATTTGAAGGTGCCAAAGGTATGTCCACGTGCATCATCAAACCAAGAAATTCTAATCATCCTCAACTGAAAACCGAAGTTCTTGTTATCTCCAATATCACATCCTACCTTCCTTCAGTGACTTTGCCTCGGGAAGTACTCTCAATGGTCCAAGGGTTTGAGCTGGCTGATCCTAGCTTCTGGAAGCCTGGTTCTATTGACTTCCTTCTTGGTGCAGACCTTTTCCCAGAAATCTGGACAGGTTCTACTGTTACCATCCAAGAGAATCTCCCCAAGTTATTCTCTTCTATATTTGGACACATAGTCATCGGTAAAGTTGGAGGATCAGAAACGCCTCTATCGACTAGTCTCTTTGCTATGGAAAGTCAGGATGACTTGAACTTTCAACTTCAACGCTTTTGGGAGATTGAGGAGCCGCTTCCTTCACAGCACTCTATGGATCCTGCTGCCATGAGATGTGAGGAACATTTTCGTGATACTCACTACAGGATGCCAGATGGTAGGTACGTCGTTCGTCTACCATTTAAGGATGACACTGTTCAACTTGGCAATTCATCAAGTGTTGCACTACGTCGATTCTTCAATCTAGAAAAGAAGCTATCTCATGACACTTTCATTCAGGAGAAGTATCACCAGTTCATGCAGGAATATCTTGAACTGGATCACATGGCTCTGTCAAATACACCTTCCGAGTTTGTCATTCCTCACCACTGTGTTGTGAAACAAGATCACAATGATGTCAAACTTCGCGTCGTCTTTGATGCCAGTGTTAAAGTACATCAAGGTTCACTGAATGATCATCTGTTGGTGGGTGAGAAACTTCAAAGTGACATCAAAGAAGTTCTTCTCCGATTCCGTCGTCACAAGGTTGCATTCACCACTGACATCGTGAAGATGTACCGGATGATTCTCGTTGATCCACAAGACAGGAAATATCAACGTATTCTCTGGAGATTTTCTGATGCGGATGAGGTTCAGACCTTCGAACTTAAAACTGTTACCTATGGACTAGCTTGCGCACCTTTCCAAGCACTTAGAGTGCTGAAGCAACTAGTCATGGATCATGGTGCTCAATTCCCTCTAGCTGCCCAGGTTCTTCGATCCGATATCTATGTCGACGACATTCTTACAGGAGCTGAAACAGTTCAATCAGCCTTGGAAGTTCAGCAGCAGACGATCGACCTTCTAGAAAAAGGAAGATTTCACCTAAGCAAATGGGCGAGCAATTCTACTGCTATTTTGTCTGCTGTACCAGAACACGCCACTTCTGATCCTGTCACCTTAGTAGCTGATGAAGATCATTGCGTTAAAATACTGGGTCTTCAGTGGGATCCATCTAAGGATACATTTCAGTTCGTCATCACACCTCCCACTCCTATCTTTACAAAACGTGGCATATTGTCTGCAGTTGCCAGACTTTATGACCCACTCGGATTTCTGACACCCGTTACTCTACTCATGAAGAGTTTCATTCAGGAGTTATGGAAACTTGCACTACCATGGGACGCCACAATTCCCCTACATCTCGAAGATCTTTGGAGTTCTATCTTAAACGAACTACCAATGTTAGCTGGAATTCGAATTCCTCGCTATCTTTGCACCACCACTTCAACTGAATTTCAAGTTGTGGGTTTCGCCGATGCCTCACAAAAGGGGTATGCTGCAGTTATCTATCTGCGAGTTAGGAACGGTGATACTTGGAATTCCAACTTATTGATTTCCAAATCCAAACTGGCCCCAACGAAGACCATTTCAATCCCTCGTTTGGAACTGTCTGCAGCTTGGTTATTGGTTCAACTCTACTCATCGATTTCCGACTTTCTATCCTCGATACCATCTCGTATGAAAAATCCTGTATTTTTCACTGATTCGTCAATCACACTTGGATGGATCAATTCACCTTCTTACGATCTCAAGGTTTTTGTAGCTAATAGGGTCTCCAAAATTCAGGAGCTCTCTGAAATATCGGCTTGGAGACACGTAGCAACAGAGGACAACCCTAGTGATGTCGCATCTCGGGGTATTACACCTTCACAGCTGGTTAACCACCCCCTATGGTGGAAGGGCCCTCCATGGCTCCAATCTGACGAGGAATCTTGGCCTGTTAGCTCCGTCAAGTTCCCACAAATACTCCCTGAAGTCAAGAACACAAAAGCTTCTCTAGTGACAACACAAGCCATAATTGATCCAATCATAGTGTGGATGGGACGATTCTCGTCATACTACACTCTCATTCGAGCTGCAGCATGGATCCAACGCTGGCTTTATAACTGCAAACATTTAGGCTGTTGCTGTTGTCCACTCCGCACAGGAAATCTCAAGCGGTTCGAGTTTGAAGAAGGCTTTATATTCTGCATAAAGAAGGTTCAACAATACTTTTTCCAAGGACCATCTGTTAATTTCATGCAAACCAAGTATGCAGACTTGAGGCCATTCTGTGATGATCGAGGAATTTGGCGAGTTGGAGGAAGGCTGAGGCATTCAAATCTACAGGATTCCCAGAAACATCCTATACTCCTTCCACATCAATGTCATCTTTCTGACATCTTGGTAGACTATTACCATCGAACCTATCTTCATCCTGGACCTAACACCCTTCAAGCAATCATTAATAGGCGCTTTTGGATTCCATCTCTTCGTCGATTGATCAGACATCGTGGATTCCTCTGCAGCCGCTGCTTCAAGTCAAAGGCAAAGGCCATGACTCCACTCATGGGAGATCTACCCACATGTCGAGTCAATGGTGGGCGGGCTTTCCTGCATGTGGGAATTGATTTCGCTGGACCATTTCCATTGAAGGAGTCCCAAAGGCGAAAGGCAGCACTCGGCAAAGCATACTTATGCTTATATGTGTGCATGGCAACAAAGGCCATTCATTTGGAAGTTGTTTCTAGGCTCACAACCGATGCGTTCCTAGCCTGCTTTCAGCGATTCACTTCTCGGCGTGGTCTTCCATCAGATGTCTACACTGACTGTGGTAGCAACTTCCTTGGAGCTTCTAGCTATTTCAAAGAGCTCTTTCAGTGGTTGATCTCTGAAGAGACAACCCAAGAACTTCACGACTATGCCATGAAGACCTCTTTCAACTGGCATTTTAATCCTCCACTGACACCTCACATGGGAGGCATCTGGGAAGCAGGCGTGAAGTCTGTCAAGACATTTCTTCGACTCACTGTTGGTGATGTAGCACTCACCTTTGAAGAACTTGCCACAGTTTTCTCCAAGATCGAAGCCATGCTGAATTCACGCCCTCTCTGTCCTCTATCTACAAATCCTGAGGAGAATGATTACCTCTGCCCAGGACACTTCTTGGTGGGCGGTCCCATGGTGATCCCTGCAGAGCCATCACTACTGGATACCAGAGAGAACCAACTCAGTCGGTGGCAGCTTCTTTCTCGTATGACTGAGGGGTTCTGGAAGAGATGGCAGTCAGAATATCTGGTAACTCTTCAGAAGAGGACCAAATGGAACAGAGAACAGACCAATCTGCTTCCAGGAGATCTTGTGCTCCTCAAACAAGACTCCCCTCCACTCAACTGGCCTTTGGCAAGGGTTGTGATGACCCATCCTGGATCTGATGGTGTGGTGCGTGTAGCGACTGTCAAGACTGCCAAATCGACCTTCAAGCGACCTGCCGTTAAGCTTGTCCCACTCCTTCCTCTATCCCATCCAGCATACCCAAACAGCATCCCGAAAATTTGCTGAGCAAATTTGGTGGGCGGCATGTTTAGAATAGAATAAGCTATTGGTGTTATCAGTTCGGAGGGTCCGCCGACCAGTGAAGTGGCTAACTAAATACCGGCAAGTGCGTTCATGTTTCCTGGACTCTTTACGGTTTCGTTCCCCCCTTCACCTGCTGGCTATCGCATTATCGTCTTGGACCATCAGTGCTCCTCCGACAACCGGAAAGGAATCGACACATCGTTGCAGTCTCAAACTTTATTTCGTGGCTCGCAGATTCTTTACCTAACGTTCTACTGTCCTTGTTGTATACGGGTCACAGCATCCCGTGACGCCTAATTCGTCTCTTCAACATCGACATTTCATCCGTGAGTATCTACATACTTACCTTGCCCCAGAGCCTACCTACCAGCACTGTGGAAACAAATGTCTAAAGGAACATTTGTTGTTTAAAGTGTTCCAGGACATCCAAGGCAGACCTATTACAGCCTCTTCAACAGATTCTACCTCTATTTCGTCGACCTCATCTGTACCAGCTCTACCTATCGCCTCGACAGCCATAGGACTCGCCTTGTGCCTTGGCATCAGGACTTTGTATCTCATCTCGTCCGGTCAGCCCTATCCTACTTATCTATTTTATATCCCTACCAATCAAACATAGTCTCTAAACCTATTGCATAAGATCGGTACCTAATTACCTGAAATTTATGTTTACATGGGAGCGCTCCGATTAGGTAGGAATTTATTACTATTCACTGCAATTTTGCAAATATATATACATCCTATTTCACGCACCTATTCATTCATTTACCATTTACGCCAGATCCACCTCTGGGCCTGTATCGAGGCCGCTTGATATAGTCACTCTGCTTTTCATCATTCTTTCTTTTTCAAACACACACATACACGTGATCAATCTTTGATTACATAATATCTAATTAATCTTGTATTCCATGAATGGCATATTGAATGTAGACTTGTCTAGATCATGATGTGGGTTTGTGATATGAGTTCATACTCAAATGAACCAGTTAGTGTTACAACATGCGTCGATCGTGCAATACAAAACAGGAGTAAAGGTAGGTAAGCAAGTAAACAACCTTCGCAGATGCAGACGTCTTCAGCTGTTATCAAAGGAAATATTCTTACTGAGATTCACACTTACTGTCACTCTCTCATCCTCCTTCATACGACAGCAGTGACGTACTACCTAATAGTTTTGGAACACATGCATTACCTCAATGATAGGTACCCACTCTCATTCCTGTTTTGAATTGCACTATCGACGCATGTTGTAATACTCACCAGATGGAAGTGGAATCTACTTGCGTATGTTTGTCTCTGCAGATGGGCACGGCGGCGACTTCAATGCGTACCTACCTACCAACCTATCTGAATAAGTTGCCGTTATTATTTTTTCCTTTTTAGTGGGATGCCATCATCAGTTTTGAGGTCGGTCCGTTTTTTGTTAATAAGTTTATTATTTTACTATTTTTGTATTTTCATTATTTTTTTATCTTTTACTTTTTAGTGATTTTTAAATTTATTTTTAAAATTTAATTTTTTGAATCATCTGTTTTAATTTTTAACTTATTAATTTTTTCGACTTTAATTATTTCAATTTTACATAACTTACCTACTACCAAGTACTTTTGTTTGAAGTCGGTATTCTTTGAGTTACCGACCGTTAACCTTTTTTCTACATTTTTTCGCTATTTTTCTTTTTTAAATCTTTTACTTGTATTTTTTAATTACTAATGATTTTTTTTAATGTGGAATTAATTATTCCTTTTTGAGGTTTTTATTATGAAGGTAACTTTATCGTTTAATTTTTACATTTTATTTTAGTACCTATACCTACAGTATTATTGTTTAAAGTAGTTATTAGTGAGTCCAACAAATTATTAAACATTTTGTTTAGTAATGCATGCATTCCAGGGGACGTCCCATTGGATAAGCATTAAGTCAATTAGAACCTGTTGGTGAGCGAAAAACACGCATTGTTATTTCGCGAGCGGGGGGTGGGGACGAGCGAGGGACGGGGACGAGGAGTCGGGCGGAGAGGAGAGGATGCGGAACAATCTTCCCGAAGTCAACGAAAACCACGTTTTTTGAACTATTTTCACAAATTTTCGATACTTTTAACAAAGCAAAATGAAATCTGATTGAAACGGGACCACTATGGATACTTGTAGAACACATTTCAAAAAGAATCAGGCAGATTGGTGCCCGAATAAAAAAATGCTACTGGTACAAACGTACAAAAAAAAAAAAAAAAATCCCATGACACACCGAACTGTATACCTCCTTCTTTCGCCGCGCTTGAAGTCAGTCAAAAATAAAATGGGATGATCATTCATTTTCATTGAATTTTAAATTATTAACCCTTATTATTATATTTATAATGTTAATATTTATAATTCTTAATTGACCGGGTTTTTATTAGGTTTGCGAAATCATCAGGGGGTTAATTTGAAATATCGTTAGTATCGAAACTTTGAGCCGTTATTATCGAAGTATCGACATCTAATAATATCGGTATCGAAAATACGAATCGTATATCGGGTATCGATACTGCCTGAGATATACTTTGGAGTATCGTGCAGTCCCTAATCGTCCAACCCTTAAGTTCTCATAGGGAGCGAACGGTTGGTCCTACAGAGCTCCGGGTGGTCTCATTCGATTCCAAAAATGCAATACTATCTTAAATCGGTGGAAAAACTATACATTTATATCAAAATTTTTTGAGCTAAGGCGTTTTCAAAATGTCACCCCTTAGAAGTGACTGACATCAAACAAAAGCTTTGGGGTTCAACTAGACCCCAAATGGAGCCCGTATGCCAAATTTCATCAAAATCGGTCCATGGGAACAGGAAAGTGCCACGGAAGGCGGACGGACGGAACAAATTTTATTCGATTTTCGGATTCTATGTACCTCGAAACGTAAACCATCACATTTTGAGGGGGTGTTGAAATTTTTTTTTCTTGATCGATTCCAAAGATTCACTATTGAAAATAATAAACCAAAATGGGAAAAACCTAACTGAATAAACGGGTTTTCCCATTTTTCTCTGGCAACTATTGTTCGATTTTGATGATTCCATCCATCTTTTAGTTTTTCAATTCACTAGGCAGATGCACTAATGAACTTTAAAAAATCCTTGAACATTTCAAATTTAGGCACAACTTTTCAAGTTTGAGCGCCTACAATTTAACGAAATACTGACCCAGAACGAACGGCGACCGACTGAGACCCCCTTAATGCAATGATATAAACAAGTTATCTTACTGCAATGAAAGTGAAAACTCCGATTTTTTGGTGTTGGGCACCGATTATTCGCCAATGTTTTCGTTGGGAACTTGAATTAATTTGCATCTCGGGGACCCTAAGAAGTTGAATTTTCACAGGGGGCCTATTTACGACAGCTGTACGTGAATAATAAACGGAGCTGTTCCATCTTCTCGGTCCGTGGAACTGAATTGGCAAGGGCGCTTCCCAGTACACGGAACTGAACTGGTAGGGGTTTTTTTGTTACTGCATGGAACTGTTACAAGGAGATACTCGGTTCCACAGTCCCAGTACAGCTGTACCAACACACCTCTACCTAATAGTTTCGAACCCTGGCTAACCCTCAAGAGTTCTGTTAGTTAGTAACACAATTAAAATAGAAAACCCAACAACTCAGTAATTATGAGTAAGAACATTGAGAAGAACTGGAACATCCACAATGACCACAGAAGTGTGAAACTGTACATTATGAATACTCCCCTTCGTTATTATTTTTAAAATTATTAATTCCCCTCAAATAGACGCCGTTAAAAAAGAATCAAATAAAGGAGAGGTAAGGAAGACCTGCCCAATGTATGGTCTAAAAATAAAATAGGAACGCTGATAGGAGGAATGAAAGAGCCCTGTAGGTCACGATTGGTGGTACCACGGAACAAACATAACGACATGCCCAAAAGACACATTGATACACAGTAACAAACACATTACAGGTGTATTAGGCAATTTTTAAAAAGAATATCGTATTGAAAAAAAGAAGTACCTCGTTGATGAAACCAAAATAGACAAGCTCTTGTGCCAGCACGAAAGAATTATCTATATCGGAAACGTGGCATGTCAACTGACGGTTCATTTTGTCGTCCATCCTGAGGAGGATCGTCATCTGGAAGCAGAAACTCAAATTACACTGACTGATGGGAGATGAAGAAATCAGTTTATTGAACCAGTTGGCTTGCATACAATGAAATAATCGTAGTGACAATATAAATTACAACCAAACAGACAATAATTTTATATTGGATTAGACGGCTACCACCCTACCATGTCTGTACCCCTAATTTGTGCCTTCTTTATCCCTTCGACCTTCTTAGGAACGGATTGCAGCCTAAAATAGGAGTACGATGAAAACAATTCCTTCACTCCACCACCATTAGGATTTGGGAGGAAAAGTCAATTTTCTTCATACTTATTTGGTGTGTCCACCACTTCTTCACCACGAGCCCTATAGTAGAAAAAGTAAAGTAAAGTAAACAAACATTCCAGGTTGGATTTTCGTCTGACTGTCATTCCTGGCGTCGTGAGCATCAGGCTGTCTTCCAAATAGAGGATTAGAATAGAAGAGTACAGGGAAAAAAACCGAGTAATGAGATAGTGATGGGTCCCTATGTTTTGAAAGATGCTGGATCGAATGCAAACGCGAGAACTGGGGAAAAATCAGGCCAAATGCCTCAAATCATCGAGTGAACATTTGGCATATAGGGGAGAAACCAGGTCCTCCATGCGCTCTAAGGGAAGAACAAGGTAACATTCTGTCGTCGCTTCCCCACTCCAGCCAATTTCTTCGTGTGAACCACAGTATTTTTCGTGCCTTGTTTGTTATTTCAACTAATTCAGTGTTATTATCATTGTTGTTTGTGATTGTGCGGTTTTGGCAATTGAAGATTGGATGCTGTTTCTTCGGATGGAGATGACAATTCTGCAGTACTACCTTCGTCAAAGAAACGAAAAATCACAGGTAGGATGAGGGATGTAAACAAAAAAATGCGAGCGCTCGGTCACGAGACAGGTCCTCCGTGCAATTGCAGGCGACATCGTTGTTTTGAAATCGTAGGGGAAATTGACAGGAGTACTATTATTAAGCAGTTCAACATTCTCGCGAATTGGAATGAGCAAACTGCTCACCTGACAGGACTGATCAGCGTTGTTCCAGTAATGAATCGTACTGTGATAGATCCCGACGCCCATTTGACTGCCTGTTTGACATCTGCCACATTTTTGTATAAAGTACGAGTAACCCGTGACGGCTCAACGACTGATGTGCCCGTTTGCCAAAAACCTTTTCTTTCTTTGCTTGGGATTACAAAAGGTAGAGTGGAGACCATCCAAAAGAGCTTGAGAGAAACCACCAAAAGACAGAAGAGGGTCGCACAAAAATTGCCGCCATACGATTTCTGACGAAACAGTTAACTGCATGATGACGCAAGTTAAGTCTGTCCGAAGAAGACTAAGCCATTATTCTCTCAACAAGAGCAAGAAAATTTACCTGCCTGAAGAATTGAACGTGAAAAATTCTATGATGTTTACCAAATATAAAGTTACCCTGTTTTTCCCCAGTTTTTTTGGAGTTTGTGAATTTGTTAATTGAAAAATAATGAATAGAATGATTATTAGCAGGATTTTATTGTTTGACCATATTCACCTATACTTCAAGTTTAATTGTACCTTTTTTCGAATTTATTAAGCACACTATTCAGCATTAAATTTGGTTTTTGACAGAAGAATAACTTTTACTTGAAATGTAAAAAATCTGAGTTACCCGGGGTTTTCCCTGTACTCTTCAATTTGTTCTGATGATTTCTCTCATGGCTTCCCATTGCCTCACCTGGTAGGGACGAGGGGGACGATCAGAGCCCCGGACGCATAAAAACGCACGCTCCCAGTAGAGAGAACCCACGACTATCGCAGAAGTCTGTCCAAATCCCAATATCAAAAGAACGCGCGCCCCAGCAACCACGGCTACACTGGCCCCTGTACGTTATGAGTCGGATTTCTGACTGGGTTCACACATTTAGATACCTATACTCCATCAGTCATTTCTGTGTGGGTGGGACGACCCCCTCTACAGTGCCATGGCAGCAGCCAGTGACCCTAACCTAACGAGAAAGAGTATCCTTGTGGCCAAAACTGACTCATCGTTACAGTGAATTTTCAATGTAGGTAATTTTGGATGCAGAATCTTATTAATACAATGCCGGAACTAGGTTTGAACCAAATAAAATGGTTAAACAATCTTGACGTTATTGAAAATTGAACAAAATGAGCCTGAAGTGAAACACTCTATCAGGGAAATGGGAGAAGGGAAATATACCTGCACGTGGCAACGCTATCATAGAAGGGGCCACCCAACTTTGAAGACTCACTTTCACCCATACACATAGAAATATCTGAAGGACTATAATAAACTTGTATTATCTAAATTGGCTTTTCTTTAGATCCTGCTCTGGTGAGATAATGGAAGGAATAATTAAGATGGGAGGCCACCGAAGAGGACGAAGAACTGCTAATGACAATTGGTGAGGTTGAGGATGATCTAACCAATGCATAGAAACCATTACTAGTTGTGTGTGCACCTGGCACGTAGAACCTATAATGCCAGAATAAGGTACGGAAAGTAAGCAAGAGAGATCAGTAGTTGTTTGAAGTGATCAAGTCAGCTTGTGAGGCTGGACTGGATGCAGTGGCCCCTCGAGTGGGAGTATTTATGCAAGAAGACAGGTGAGAGACGGGTGGTGGTCAGGAACCCCCGGTCTCGACCCTCCCCTTAATGACTTCTGGTCAACTCTAGCTGCCGCCCATTCTAGCTTCATTTATGGAAACTAATTCTTCTAGGAGGAAGTCATTACACTATACAGTACGCCACTCTTTACAAACCAGGGAAAATACTAAGGACGAATCATCATGATCTGTTTGTAGGGAGAAATTACAGAGTAGAGACATATTACTGGATACCTACTATGAAACCTCACAACTTGAACTGACATCCGAAACTATTTCTAAACTCTGTGGAATTAATAATCAATTCTAACTTATGTAAGAATAACATTCCTATGTTGTCAGCGATCCACTCTTCTCCCCACCATCATCTCCAGCCTTTTCAGGCGCCATTTTGTAGGCAAAGAAAAACATGTATTTTTTCAATGAAATCAGCGCTCTGAGGTGTTTAGGGAGGCCTCCCTGTCCACTCTGCCGCCCACCCATCATCCCCTTTTATCCTCCAACCCCTCAGATAGTCATAGACAAAACGCTAATTTCTTCGAAAAAATTCATGTTTTTCCGCGTTCAAACCCAAATTTCGTTGGTAAGTCCCAATTAAAAAATAAAAATGACTAGACGGTTGGATAGCTGAGATTTTCGCGCAGTCTTCACCGTTCTTGCATATTGGAAGAAAAAAAAAAAATGTCTCCCCTAGTTCAACATCCGATTGAAAAAGTTTCCCAAATTAGGTAAAATCTTCTTTTCAGAGAGATTTTGTGTCTCAAAACTTCAATAAAAAAAAGTTCATCCATCTAACCGATACGAAATTTAATGCTCTTTCCAACGGTTTCCTGAGTTATAACCGATTTAGTAGCAAAATATAAAATCTCGAGAAAAAAAAATCTGAAAATTGAAATAACTCTAAAACAAAGCTTATAACTAAAAAAGTCTAAGAGACACTTCTTGTTGTAAATTAGTTGTCGAGTTGACTCCTGCAGTTTGGCAGACAATGTTTTGTACAATCTGTATAATTAAATGCATTTGCATAACCTTCTTATGGATTGTAATCCAGTCAACCTTGAGTTTTTGCACCCAATAACGTGCCAGTGGAACCTGCTCACAGAGCGCAGTATCCAAGGAACCCGTGATCTTGACGAAACATTGAAAATTGGTGACGATCCAGCTGCAAATTTTTGCGGAGTCCATTTAGAATCCCTAAACGTGGCTGGCCCGTGACTAACCTTCCTATTTATAACAGTACATTCTTCATTGTCAACTTTCATCATCTTTCATCTGTTACCAAGGCAACGTAACATAAACTAAGCGTGGCACTGGCACTTCGTGTCACTTGGGACGCCAATGACTACGGACCAACATTTTTTCCAGCTGGCTTACTCGCCAGGGGAGGTTAGCAACGTGATTGCTAACCCCAAGCTCATTGAGCTAACGTCGCCCGTTGACAGCAAAAAGTCTCTAATGACTACGGACCAACATTTTTTCCAGCTGGCTTACTCGCCAGGGGAGGTTAGCAACGTGATTGCTAACCCCAAGCTTATTGATCTCACGTCGCCCGTTGACAGCAAAAAGTCTCTAATGACAACGGACCAACATCTTTTCCAGCTGGCTTACTCGCCAGGGGAGGTTAGCAACGTGATTGCTAACCCCAAGCTCATTGAGCTAACGTCGCCCGTTGACAGCAAAAAGTCTCTAATGACTACGGACCAACATTTTTTCCAGCTGGCTTACTCGCCAGGGGAGGTTAGCAACGTGATTGCTAACCCCAAGCTTATTGATCTCACGTCGCCCGTTGACAGCAAAAAGTCTCTAATGACAACGGACCAACATCTTTTCCAGCTGGCTTACTCGCAAGGGGAGGTTAGCAACGTGATTGCTAACCCCCTGGCTGAATGAGCTAACATCGCCCGTTGGCAGCAAAAAGTCTCTAATGACAACGGACCAACATCTTTTCGAGCTGGCTTACCCGCCAGGGGAGGTTAGCAACGTGATTGCTAACCCCAAGCTCATTGAGCTAACGTCGCCCGTTGGCAGCAAAAAGTCTCTAATGACAACGGACCAACATCTTTTCGAGCTGGCTTACTCGCCAGGGGAGGTTAGCAACGTGATTGCTAACCCCCTGGCTGATTGAGCTAACATCGCCCGTTGGCAGCAAAAAGTCTCTAATGACTACGGACCAACATTTTTTCCAGCTGGCTTACTCGCCAGGGGAGGTTAGCAACGTGATTGCTAACCCCAAGCTTATTGATCTCACGTCGCCCGTTGACAGCAAAAAGTCTCTAATGACAACGGACCAACATCTTTTCGAGCTGGCTTACTCGCCAGGGGAGGTTAGCAACGTGATTGCTAACCCCCTGGCTGATTGAGCTAACATCGCCCGTTGGCAGCAAAAACTCTCTAAAGTGTGCATAACATGACATTTGGATGTGAACATGATGTGTATAGAGAACTTCAGTATACTTAGTAGGCTCTAACAAGAATCCACCTCTGCTTGGAGTGAACTGAATTCAGTATTTCAACCACAAAACATAAAATTTTCCATGCTCCGAGATTCAAGTTTTTTCATTTTTTTAAACATCTTTAAACTACAACAAATTTACGTAGGTATAAATACTATACCTAGTCACGTTTAAAACAAAGTCAATTTTTCAAACATGAAAGTTGCAAAAAAGTAATATTTGATGTCTATAAGCTCACAGTTACCAT
Source organism: Apolygus lucorum (assembly GCA_009739505.2). Taxonomy (NCBI): domain Eukaryota; kingdom Metazoa; phylum Arthropoda; class Insecta; order Hemiptera; family Miridae; genus Apolygus; species Apolygus lucorum. The sequence goes on from CM019182.2 coordinate 42,403,110, forward strand.
CAGCTCGCAGCTGGCTTGGTCCTTGGGTTTGACATTGCACATCATATTTACAACCCTCCGGGCTTCCACATCCACTGGCTCCGGACTCGCGGATTTCACCGACTCTGACACTTCCGGCGTCAAAGGTCTCATTTTGGTCACAGGCGGCACCTTTTGCCTCGACTTGTAAGCAGTCAATGGGTAAATTCCGTACCTGTGAACAACGTGGGGGTTAAGAAAAGCAATACGGACGGCAGAAAATATTTCGCACACTGGGAAGAACACTGGTGCATCTCCGAAAATGCGCTACTCAACAACCTTCGGAACAAGACTTGATGAACCACTGTTCTTGCCAACTGCACACGCTGGTCATATCGTTCAGAACCTCAGCGGTTCGTCTGCTCTCTAACGGACTCAGTTTCAACTATCGTTGATCCACTATCACCCCCAGGTAGACCACTTCAAACTTTATCCCATGGTATACCATTTTTTGGAGATGTACCAGTGTTCTTCTCAGCGTGCGATTTGTGAATACTACAGCATGATGAAGAGGAGTTCTGGAAAGTCAAATTTTCAATAACAATTATGGAAGGTCCTATGGGTGCTAAGAGTTGATCTAGAAAAGATCGTATGCATTTTGTTTTCCTGATACTTCTACAGTATGCTTCTCTTTACTTGATACCTCTACCTCTTACCTGATACTTCTACTTTTCAGTTTACCCTCCAGGACTCGTGGAAGGTCTCTGAGCGCCGCCATTTCGTTTGTTTATGTGCCACCACAATGCATGTGAACTTTGAACTTCGACTGTCCATCTACCTTCTACGTGGAAAGCAGCCATTTTACCGATCTATTGTGTCAGTATCAACAAATGTTATGTTAAGGGAACCCAGCAGCTAGTACTAAAGTGGGTCGGCAGACCCATTTTTGTGCCCCTAGATCTTGAACACGGTTCAGTCTATTGAAATGAAATTTTTTTCCAGTGGTAGTACATATAGTCGCCTTCACATTAGTCAGATGGATTTTGAAAATTTCAATTTATAGCTTAGGTATGATTTTTCAAAAAATCCGTTTTTTTCTGCATTTTTTCAACTTCAAAAAATTTTTTTTTAACCTTATAGTTGAAATTTTGAGAAACCATCCCACTAAAGTAGAGTTCAATAATAGCAGTTTCGAGGAAAAATTGGGGGAACACGATAACTTCAACCATTGCAGAGAAACAGGGGCAAGAAGGTCCAAAAACGTGATTTTACAGGAGAGCACTTTTTCTGAAAACTTCGCAAAACGCATCTCAAACAAAGTAAAACGTAACTCCCAATGACTTCAAACATGCAAAAAATGATAGAAAGTGAAGAAGAATAAGAAAGAAGGTTATTTTCAATCAGGTTTGTTATCTTTTTTCGCCGTTTTTGTATCAGGTTTGTATTGTTAGTTGCTTTTTTCTCCCAAGTTTCGTGTATTCAACGTATTAAATCCGCGCCAGCTAACACCTACTTTCCCAATTTTGAAGTAATTTTTCTACCACTTCTAATTGTTCAAAATTCAAAAATAATACACCATTTTGTCCGCATTTAAATAAAGAATTTTTTAATGTAAAAAACCGAAAATCGATTTTTTTCTTCATTTTTTCCCTGCTGGGTTCCCTTAAGATGGCTAACAGCAGCGCCCCCCCCCCCCCCCCCCCAACCACTCACAAAACAGCCTATCTCACTCGTCAGACAATGTCTGCTTAGGTAGCTTTTTACTTTAATCAAGATTATTCACAAAGTAATTGTGATTTTTTTCGGGAAAGATGTGCGTAAAGAAAATTTGAATCTTCCGCCACTTTTGAATTTGAGCGGTGACAGCGCTCCTGACCACTGCCTTCTCCTTGGGTCTGGAACCAAATGACATATTTTGGTGATAGATTCTCTTGATTAGTGAGAAAGTTAATTTCTTTTTTATTTGTATTATTTTCAAAAATTTGGAATTGATTTGGACCCACAAAACGGAAAAAGCAAAAAATGGAAAGCACGTGCACGGTGCTTCTTCCTGCTAGAAGAAGTGGGAAAAATTACATTTCCTTTGTTCTCTCCGTTTGCCCGTTGAATGCCATCTCGTCTGTTTTTTTACTGCCGTTTTTGTACAAATTTTCCGAAAGAAAATTCTTCTGCTCTTCAGTTTTCGTAAGGATCATCTTCCTTGAATACCTCGGGGATAAGACGTCGTCCTACTGCGGCCTCCTCCATTCAATTCTGGAAAGGGTAAGACCTGCCTACCTGTTGCGCTGTTGGTTACTCCTACCCAAACTTTAATTAAAGATCCATAAATATTCAACAAAGGTTTCGTTGAAAAACCTTCAATTTGGGAAACCATCAATTCGGAGTCAACCCAAAGCCGCCATCGCCCATCCGAGGATTCAACAATATCGTACCGGTAGGCGCATAATTCTCGTCAAATGTAGAATTTTCTTGATTTGTAAAAGAGGTAACAGCGAAACTAAAACGCACTACGGTTTCGTTGTTCAGTTCCAGGTACCTACCGAACCTGACCAACCAAAACTTGAGAACTCCTCGTTGGACTCCCTTCCGTTTCTCCGTCTAGAGGAATGGTTCTGCCTACAAAATAGTTATGCCTTAAGTACCAAATATTTTAAACCTATAAAATTCATTTTCACGGCCGTCGGATCAGTAAGTCTTTACATACTTGTGTAATTGCTAAGATCTCACGTTGGTATACCTATAGAACCTATTTCAGTTCCATAATACCTACACTGGTTATATCTGTGATGCCCCTGAGAATTTATTTAATTTTATTATTCGTGCAGTTTGGGCACTGAACAATTATTGGTGAAATAAACCAGTCATTGAATGAGGATTTTCGTTTTTTTCATTCTCCTTTGGTAGAGAATTTCATTCCGATTGAGTTTTTCTTTTCTGTGGGTTCACCCCCACCAAAATTTCATGTATGTATCACAAAGATGAATAAACAATGTTTCTCAAATACCCTTTTGCAAAAAATCGTCAAAGTTCCAAAATACAATTTGGTAAATCATCTTCCAGGAGTGAAGTATGAACATTTTTATCCAATTTTCCCTTCTTATTTAAGTTATCTTAACGTTGTCGACTTAGAAATCTTAGTTAAGTGTGGCTGATGGGTCTGGAAGTGAGAAGTGGAGTTTAAGATGAAAAACTGTAGGCAGCGCTCACATCCCCCTATGAATCATCGTGTTACAGCACGGAGCGCAAGTCCTGGAGGGTTTAGCTAGTACACAGCACATGAGAAACATTCAAGTATAACCACTTGGTACAAAAATACATATGTAATGGAGTTTTAGCAGGCCAATAACAGGTGCAGTTGAGCGAGTCTCGGGAACTCAAGCTAGAGCGCGAATTTGAAGAAGGTAATCAATACAGGCCGATGGGAAACTTGATAGCCTGAGCCAAAAGAGCCCTCTTGGGACAAGTGTACTCAACATCGCCGGTTGGCCACAAGGCACGCCATCACAGTATCCACAAAGACGATTTCAAAGACGCCCATACATGGCCTGCTAACCTTTAAATAGTACTCACTTCACGTCTTCGACGAATTTTTCCAGTTTTTCACTAACTGGGGCGTCTCCTATTTTATACTGAATGGGATCTTGATCGGGATGAGTGATTTCAGCGAGGACAGCATCATTTGAGTGCATTCTTTGCACGATTTCGTCAGTTATGGAGTCAGAGGTATTAGCTGTAATGAGCAATAATTCAATTATCATTTTTGGATCATTAGAGAAGGATTTTGTATCTCAGAAATTGCTTCAGAAAAAAGAGGCCTGGATTTACGTTAGCAAGTTAGGCACACATGAGCAACTCTATCACTAATGAGAAATTATGTGGCAGTGTTATATCATGATATTTGAAAAAAGATGTTATGTTTGAAGCAACTGAAATTTATTGTAGTCTCCTTGCTGCTTAACAGGCAAGCTCATAACCGCTGCTTTGCAATTGATTGATTGCCCCGAAGCACTCCTGAATAGGACTGATCCAGACCCTTAGAACAGCTTGAGTATGCAGAATGCAACTATAGAGCAATTTTAAGTTTTGAGCACATGTACGGAGTGCTAGGAGTCATCTTTAACATCTAAGTGGTAGCCAAATGGTGTTAGCTCTACAATGATGCAAAGAGGTTTGTCTAAGAATCTCTCCAGTTGACAGAACACCATTTACAGATGACCTATTCTATAGATTCAATCCACATCAGTACCTACATTTTGTGTATTTTGAAATTACAAGTCTGTTGTTGTTAATGTATTTGGTTAGTTCAAAGTACTATAGACGAACCATTTGTAAGACGAACGGTTCAATCCGGAGATGAATCGGTCGATGTTGAAGGTCATGAGCAGTTATCAAAGTGACGTGTTAAACAGGACTCATCCATCGAATAGATTCAGTGTTTAAAATACATCATAGAGCCATATGAGTTTTGAGCACAGGTATGAGTTCTTGGAGCCATCAACAAAGAACAACAAAACTGGAACCCAAATGGAGCTAGCTCGACAATGAGGTATTTGGCCAGAGTCTCTCCAGTTGAAAAGGCACAAATTGCATAGTGTGTATTTAAAAATTAGCTCAGGTCTGCTGTGGTTGATGTTGACTAACAAGGCCCAGGTTTAATTTATGCCATCTGACGACTGTAAGAAGCATAACGTGTCTGAATTCTATTCTGTACTTTGCAATTGATTGGTTGGTCCGTAACACTCTTGAACAGGTCTGGTCAAAACCGTTAGAACAACTTGAGTGTGCAGAATGCAACTTATCATCAGAGCTGTTCAGAACCTCTCTAGTTGATAGGACACAATCAATTTATATATGACCTAATCTCTAGATTCAATCCAGGTCAGTACTTATATTTTGTGTATTTTGAAATTAAAGCTCAAATCTATTGCGTTAATGTTAACTATGGTATTCGGTCAGCTCAAAGCACTCCCAAACAGGACTAATCCATAGAGCAGATAGACTAGAACCGTGAGAACAGCTTGAGTGTTTAGAATGCATCATAGAGCCACCAACAAAGAAGAACAAAACTTGTAACCAAATGGAGCTAGCTCGACAATGAGGTATTTCGCATCAGAGTCTCTCCAGTTAAAAAGGCACAATTAGCAGATGGTCTAATCTGTTGTTGGAATCCACGCAAGGTCGTATTTTGTGTATTTCAAAATTATCTCAGGTTTGCCTGATGCTAACTAACTTGGCCCAGGCTCAATTTTGGGCCAATTCTTGACTGAAAAACAACAAAATGCTTACCGTAATTATTGACATACGCGTCAGCTGCCAACAGTTTCAGAGAATGCACTTCGAAGAGGATCGGGTGGAAAAGCACTTCCCTGGCCGTGGGACGCTTAGCTGCATCCCTCGCAAGGCACTTGGTGATCAAGTCTTTCTGACTCGGGTCGTCGAGGCTGTCTATCGTCTTCTTGATATGTTCTTCCGTCACCAAAGTCCCAGAGTCGCCGTTTCCTTGAATCTCGAGAGCTGCCATCTCCAGCGCGCACATCCCAAACGCGTACATGTCTACAGCAGGTGTGGGGTCCGCTGAAGATTAACGACACAAACAATGTAATAAACACCAAGAATGTTCTATAATCAATTTCTTCCTGCAACAATATTCAAGTTGAATCTAACACCTAATGGAAAAGAATGCGGTAAATCGGTACAGTTACGATAATAATTGAAAACAAAACACATGTTACCATCATACTTACGAACCAACTAGCATTTTGAAAACGGTTCAAAATTAACAAATAAGTATTAAATAAACAAGAATAATGTTTGTATCGGGTAACAACGCTTCTTGAATTTATTCATTTCATGCAAATTGTCTGTTATAATTTTACATTTGAATAGGTGCGCTAGAAGGATCTTATAACCTTGGAGTCACACATCTAATCTTACGTCTACAAATTTATTTACTCACCAAGTCCAGAAAAACCTGTTACAACTATAGACAATTTAAAAGGAAATAATGAAGCTCATTATGAATTCCTTAAGTACACTAACGATGTAAATTTGCATTCCAAAATTTTCTTCGAACAGTTAGTAGATAGGTTAGGTTTCTCGAAAAACCTTGGAAATCGTAATTTTTCATTCAATTTTGGAAGAAACTACTATACGATTGTAAAATGAAGTCAATAATTAAATAGAGTAAGCTACAGTTGAAGGAGCTCATGTCAAAAAGCAGGCAATTACAAATTGCAAGAAGCATGAATTGAACTAAGTCCAAAATATTGAAACAAATGTAAACAGAAAGTAATGTCAAATGTGGGGCAAAACAGGCATTCAGGTAGTACACGACGAATTGAAGAAGTAATTACTTTAGTACCAAGTAGCTGTTAATGATAGCTAGCATAGCAAAGATCAAGTAGAGAGGGAAAAGAAAACATCGAGAACTCAAGAAAATACGAACATCGAAGGGAGTGCTGAAAGAATCGATCAGAACCAAATGTGGTCAAGCTTGAGCAATGTTAACAACAGTAGTTATTACAGTAGCGAAAGCTTCAGGGGTGACAACGTGGGGATGCAGGGGCAGAGCAACTGAAATCACATCTCGTTACTACAAGTTCAACTAACAACAAGCAGAAATAGCAATATTCGATAGTGTGGCCAGGCTACGATATCGTATTTAACCCTAGAAAGCCACCCCTAGGGTGCCTAGTTGGCCTAGGGATCAAAGACTCAAATTACAGCCAAACAAACCCCTAGGAACGACAGCAACAATTTATCATGCCCATGACAATGTACACATAAGAGATCGCCAGGAAACACTCAAAGGACAGCCTTGAAGGACTTTCCAGCCAATTTGATAACTTCAAGGCTAACCTGGATTAGTCTAGATTCCCTTAGAGCTGCGGCTCGGGGCAATAGGCCGTCTTTCCTCTGAGTACCTGGCCATAAGGAGTATATGGAAATGAAGAAGACAATCTCCTTGCTAACCAGGGATTGTGCCTAGACTCCCTTAGGACTGAGGCTCAGGGCAATAAGTTGGCTTTGTGGCCCTGGATCCCTAACCATGAGGGAGTCCACAGAAGTGAAAAAAGACAGTCTCCTACCAAGATGGGATAGTCAGGACTCCTTTTGGGCGGACTTTCTCAAGGCAATAAGTTGACATTGTGGCTTTGCTCTGGATTCCCGGCCATGAGGGAGCCCATGGAAGTGAAGAAGCCAAATGTCCTTACTAACCTGGGGTCGTCTGGACTCCCTTAGGGCTCTGGCTCGGGGCAATAGGCCGACTTTGCTCTGGGTTCCTGGCCATAAGGAGTATATGAAAATGAAGAAGACAATCTCCTTGCCAACCAGGGATTGTGCCTAGACTCCCTTAGGACAGAGGCTCTGGGCAATAAGTAGACTTTGTGGCCCTGGATCCCTAACCATGTGGGAGTCCACAGAAGTGAAAAAAGACAGTCTCCTACCAAGATGGGATTGTTAGGACTCCTTTTGGACGGACTTAGCTCAAGGCATTGACATTGTGGCTTTGCGCCATGAGGGAGATGATGGAAGTGAAGAAGATCGTCTCCTTGCGATCCTAGGATTGTCTAGACTCCTTAGGGCTAAGACACGGGGCAATTAGCTGACTTTGTTCCAACTTTCTGGCCTTGAGGGAGTACACAGCAACAAACAAGTCGATCTCCTTGCCAAACAGTGACTGGAATGATTGGATATTTAGACCTTGAACCCCAACTGGCGGGTTACTGAGAGTTTCATTACTCTACAGGTCCTGACACGAGAGGATCACAAAAGAGCTGCACACTGGTTCTATTGCAGCAGGAGATAGTTTGGAGTATTCCCAAATCATAGGTAAGGTATTCAACTGATTACCATCTTCAAAAAATGAGCAAAAGCTCTGTTGGCATTGAGGCAGAAATAGCACCATAGCAGGCCTCCTCATTGGCCACTGCCCTTTGGCATATCTAAACAAAATAGGCAAGCCCACGACAGTTGAAATTTGACTCTGATGCGAAGAAGTTGGGACAGCAGAACATGATTATTCTGCAAGTGCTCGCTTTAGCATCTATTAGATTCAGACTTATTGGTATGGATAATCTTGTCCCAGCCAAAATTACTCGGGAAACTCCCGCGAAACTCTGTCACTTTGTTAAAGACGATGTCTTAGAGCAGGAGCACAGTCACAATAGATCAACTGTGGTGGACTAAGTGACGTCACAGAAAAAAGTAAAAAATTTAGTAGCACTGTTTAGTCGACAGGAGCGCTAGAGCATCAAAGGTTGTTTACTCAGCTTCTTCTTTCACTCATTCCATCAAGAAAAAATGAAATAACTCATCCATGTTAACTGATTAATCCAGAAATACAAATCACCCATTGATCTGATAGTTGTGTGGAAATAACTTCCAGTTGCCTTTTATAAGGCTCGCAACTTGAATCGACGTATTGGTGGCTTTACGTGATAGATTCTCCAGGGTGGCTTTCTAGGGTTAAATCGGAAATTGCAATAGCAAATGTGATCATTTTCCTTTACACGTGATTCCATTTTGATGAATTTATGATCCAATTAAGAAAAATATAACCATAAGGATCATTCATTAAAAAAACAAGTTTAAAATGTTGTTAATATCTACTAAAAATGAGTTGGAATGATGAAGAAATTAATAGTATATTGATTATGATTGAAATATAATTTTGGTGGTGGACTAATTAGAGAATGAATTAGGTTTTCATTATCAAGCTTTGAGGCATCATTTGGGACATGGATCAATGAGAAAGGACAATGCTTGGAACATGCAAGGCAGGGGGTTCAGTGTGATTGTAACAGCATATTCAACCCTATCTTACCTCCATATTCAGGGGCAATAAAGTGCATGTTCTTCATTTTCTCCCTACACGTCTTCACGTGATGGTGTATCGTATCCGGAGCGACTGTAAATAGTAAGAAAAGGCACATTGTAGCGTTAAAAACAAACGTGTACTGGCAGCATCACAGAGGGCTGTGGCGTCTGACGGCGCGACTTGAGCGTCCCTGGAGAAGACCGAGAGAGGTTTCGCGGAGGTTATCCAAAGGCGGAATCGTACCCCAATCCTAACCTACCCAAACATCTAAGCGGAACGCAGCGCCCACCCCCCGGGTTCCCCATGCGCGAACGCGACGCGGAAACCGAACCTCAACCAATCTCCTCCAGGAGACATGTCAGCACATTTCCCATCAGCACCACTGCCGAAAAAATGCACGATTTGTTTCATTCAATAGCTTAATTCGAAAATCACGTTAAATCTCACTCCTTATTTCCATTACCAAAATACATACCTTGTTCCACTCAAGCTAAATGCAAATTAATTCACAAATGCACACACATACAAAATAAGGGAAGTGAGATGATAATAATGTTACCGATGGTAATATTGTATAATAAAAGGTGGCCGTTTCTCTGTTAGGTTTTTACCTGATCCGATTTTCACGAGCCCATTGTGCTGTATAAATATGGTATCACATGTGAGGTTGCCATGGACGATGGGCGGCGAGCACGAATGCAAGTAACTGGAAAATAGAAATCAACAAGTTGATTTACCGCCGCAAATTCTCTTCTTCTGGAGGGAGCTGGGAGGTCCAGTGCGCAGTTTCTGTGCGCAAACGTGCACAGTCGCCGGCACTACAGCGCACTCAAAGTAACAAACTCTGGGGGGGCTAAGTCTCCCCTCAATTTCCGTCTCTGAACCCCCGATTCTGCCGAAGAAGCATCATCTTTGCTCTGAAATGCTCAACGTCGTATAATAATCAAGAAAATTAGGCACAATTGTCACAATTCCAATTTTTTTCTCTTCTTCGGATTGGGTTTATTGAGTGAATCTTTGGCAACACAATACCTAGTATTTATTTATGAAATTAGACTTTAGACTTGACAGTAAACTTTTGCAATAAACAGAGTACTCAGCGAAACAAAAAAACATTTAAATTGCCAATTAAGTTAAAATACACCTCGTTTTTAAAAAATAGTAAGAGCCATCCTGACCGTAAGGCACCATGCATTACTTCTGTTCAAAACTTCGTTGACAAATTCGAAATGAATTCTCCGCCAACACTATCAATCCTTGTTTTTACCTCTGGCTTATAATTTATATTGTTTAAGTGATGTAATAAATAAAATAGGAACTTTTTTGATTGTGCTCTAATGTTTGAATTTTGTAGAGTTTCTATTGGTGTAACCAACAGAATTTCATAATTACGTAGAATAAAGGAACAATTAAAGGTGTAAAAATGTGGCTCATGGCGGGATTCTAATCTATAACCAGTGAGCTTCTCTTTAGAGCACAAAGGCCAGCAGGAAAGAACGCTTTCACCTCATCATTTGACACTGTGACAAGGTGACTGATGGATTCTGCTGGTGAGCTGAAGGTGGTGGGTCCGAGTACTACCAGGGTTAGTTTTTTTCCGCCAATAACTGTTTCCATTTTTTCACAATAAAATTCTAGATCAGTTAATAAGTTTATTCATCAAGTGAAAAACTAAAACGTGGACAAATTTGAAGAATAGGAAAGCTTTCCAGTATTTGGAGGGATGTGAATGCTTCGTGATAATGGAGAAAGCGCCATGCTTTCTAAACTAATTCTTTCCATCTTACCTTGATAGTACTCTTTGAGTAAATACTCAGAACACATTCAAACTCCTAAATAGGAGGAGAAGAACCGTAAATTTATAATCTTGAATTGAGATAGATAGTTGCTCAAAGTTGTGGTTCATTTCGGCAAAAAAGTGCGAGAGGATGAGGGGAATAAGACCATGGATACTATAAAATATCCATGCAGAGAGCTCGCCTTGAGGCTTCGAGTACTCATAAGTTTGGTTGTTCAAAACACCAACTCCACCACTTCTGTTTGGTAAAGAGGGATGTTAAAACTTGATGGAGTAGCCTTGAAGTGACCAAACTTTCTAGTTGTAACTAAAGCTGCAAGGAGCTTCCTAGAGTATGCATGAATATTCTACAAGTGTGGAGAATCCATGGTCCTACCCTCCATAACCTCGTAGGACTATTCATAATGATTACTCAACACCTGAATCTAATAACGAGTTTGAATGTGTTTTGATCACTAATCGACGAGTACTTTCAACGTAAAATGGAAACAAATTAATTTAAAATACATGGAACACTCCCCATCAGTCCACCTTGAAGTGTGCGTAATTTTTCGTCTAGAAAAGCTCGTTCTAAACTCTTACATAAATAGCAATGTGGGACATCACTAGTCTATCCCATCCCAGTCCTTTCGTATATCCTTAATGTAATCCCAAACCAAATCTCTATTCCCATGTTATTTTCTACATTTGAGTGCCCCTGAGTTGTTACTACATGATTTATCTGATATGGGTTTTCGTCGACAAAAGACTTCATCAAAAGAATGATTCATCTTCATACTCCACTGATATGGATGTCATATGTACTGTGAAACTCAGAAAGTATCACTATTCCTAAACACCAAATATGATGACCGTCCCAACAAACAAGCCCCTGTCAAATTGCTTGGGAATGAGATCCACAGGAATAAAACTCCTCTTTTGCCGAGCTTTCGCTACGTTTTTATATTTTTTTAAACTTTTACTTTAGTTTTATCTTCCTCAGGGCTCGAAGGATGTGTTACCGAGGAATCGTCACACCAACGTCAATTAAAAATTAATGTCAAGTAGTTAAAGAAGCCACCATAACTGGTGGAAAATTACGATTTGGAGGTATTGCAGGTAAGATGAAAAAATGTTAAAAATAGGGGAATTGAAAACCTCATTTTTAAGATATAATTCTGAAGTAAAAATGTGAGAATCTACTGCTCGGAGAGAACATTGTTAATTACCAAAAAATAACACTGTTCTCTCCAAGCTGTAGAACCTCTCATTTTTACTTCAGATGTATATCTTGAAAATGATATTTTCCCCATTTTATTTATTTATTTTTTCATTTTACCTGCAATACCTCCAAATCTTCATTTCCCAGTTGTGGCGACTTCTTTGCCAACTTGGTTGTTAATCGCCAGCCCTGAGGAAGGTGATAAATTTGCCGAAAGCTCAGCAAAGGAGGAGTTTTATTCCTGTGGACGCCATTCCCAATCAATTTGACAGTTCACTATTCCTATTTTTAGAATTATTTAAAAAAATTTGAACTACCGATTTTTAATAAAAATTAACAAATTGACTCAAAATGTAAGTAAGTAAGTACCTTTTTTAAAATAGAATAATTGAAAAAAAACTTTTTTTAGAAGCAAAAAGTCTCATTGTGGGATGACTTAAAAAATTAGGTTGAAAAAATCGAGGATCAACAGGAGGACTCGAACCCAGGACCTCCCGTTATCAAGATTCGCACTCCCCCTCTGAGTTCCCGTGTCTATTTGTGAAAGGCAGCTCTAGAAACAAAATTTGTTTAGTTTTTTAACGGCATTAAGAGAAACCTCACCACCTCAGTCAAATAATTCTCCAAATCATTAAAAGAATGATTTACATAATAAGTAAATTCAAATGAAATTGTATTGAATAGTACGTTATTTGAATCATAAAATATTTAGTGCTGAAAGGAAACTTAAGACTCCTAAGTACGAGTGTATCTGAGGCCAAACTCAGAGCTAAACGATAGTGTTGAACTAAGCCATTCAATTCCCAATTTTTACAAGACGTTTTGAACAGATTCCGTAATACGTTAAACTCTTACAGCATGGACTTTGTACCATTTCATTTATACCAAATTTTAATTGAACATCAAAGTTAAACCAAGTACACTGAACGCTCTCAAAAAATGCAACGTATTTTAAAACTATTAAATCCTCTTTCCAACAAGAAAACACTCCAAATATAGCCAATCAATGGATCACTTCGTGATCAATAAAAATCGTTAACCCATTAAAATTTAACGAACCCAAGAATTTCTGACAGTGCACTAAAATAATTATGTAAGTTATAGAAGAAAACAACCTTCGAAATCCTCATTTCGAATTGGTCCAATATCAACATTTTAAATAAATATGGTAATTAGTGGTAAACCTTAGTTTTTAGAAAAAAATTGATGTCTCATTTTGAATTATTAGGGAATTTATTAAAGATAAAAAATGGCTCGCATTAATCCCAATAACATCTTTTAACAACAAAAAAACACACGTTTGAGAAGTATTGAGGACCCTGAAGAATCTGCTGAATACAAATATTTCTCTGTTGATTTACAACAATCTTGTTGTTGGCGTAAATTAGGTTATTATGTTGAAAAATACTTCTTTTTTTCATGTTACACAAAGATTTGTTATTCAGTACTTGATCTGCAGGGTCGCCATAACATCAGAAGGCGCCTAAGTTCGAGGGTTACGATTGTCGCACCTCAAATGAAGAATAGTTCAGGGTGTTGAGAATTTCAACTAAAGAATTTGTACACCCACTTATTGTTAAGGCAGTTTCCAAGCAGTTATTTGCCGAAGAGATAACTTGACAAAAAGTGGATTAATTATACTTATGATGATGGATAAACTTCAAGCTCTTTAATGAAAGTTACCTGAGTTTTACTCAAGAGAAAATACACGAAATCAATGTGAGACAGTGTCTCAGAAAAACGAAATTTTCTGAAATACAGAGTACTTAGTTGTTTGATGTCCTTAGTTTAATGATTTCATTTTGAGACAATAAACAGGGAATCTCGTCATGGAGAAAATTAATTTGATAGTCTTCTGCTAAGTAACAATTCTCTTGATTGGATACCTGTTTCGGGTCAGAATCTCTTCATCGGTTCAGAGACTATATTACAATCAGAACCGCCACGTTCAAGAGCTGAACAGCTACAGCAGGTCAGCAGTAGCAGTTCAGCAGCAGCAGTTCAGCTCTTGAACGTGGCGGTTCTGATTATAATATACCTAGTCTCTGGACTGATGGTGGGATTCTGACCCGAAACCGGTAACCAATAGAGAGAATTTTTATTTAGCAGAGGAGTCTCAAATTAATTTTCTCCATGATATACATCGCCTTTGCACCATCGGCTACAATAAAAAATCGAGGAATATTGTGATGACACTAAATTAAAAGTTAGCCGAATGGCATTTACAGCTTCAAACATTAGAAAGGATGAATTGTGAAGACTTCAAGATGATAGTAGGTTTGTTCCAGCAGGGCCAACCGCGGTCGACCGCGGTTAGCCCAAAAACCACAGCCTTATAGATCGCGGTTGTGTGACCATCACCGTGGTTCAACCACTGCTGGAACACTCAACAGCTAGTTGGTCGAAAATCGCGTTACTTCTGAGTATGTGTGACTTCAGGTTTCCATGCCTGCTTATCGTCGCATAGGATGCATAATGAATAAAATACCTTTTCTCATTGCTGTAATAATTTAAAATTCCTAAAAACTGTTTCTTTGATGAGGATGGAAAAAAATATTGTACAGATCCAAAGCAAGCAAAGTCGGAGAGTTAGGTACACCTTTCTACTCAATAAAAACATCAAATTTCTAGCTGATTGATGTTTTTATTGAATAGAAAGGTTATACTTCATCCTCACTACCATATCTACGAATAATTCGTTGGTATTTTATGTACGAAAAACGAAGGTTTTCTTCGAAAAATCCACTTTCTAGCACTCAGAATTATTCGGAAGTATCACCATTGGATTCAGCGTGAAAAATTACATAGGAAATGATACTAAACTCGTCAAGTCATCTTGAGATCGAAAGTGACCATACACCGCGAGTTTTTGTAAAACACGTTTTCTTGCATTCAAACTTGATTTACTCTTCCAATTTGAATTTAAAACTAACTTTTAAAACTTGATATACCGTTGGAAAGCTGACAATTTAAGCATATTTTTCTGAAGAGCGCCCATCGAAATGGACAGGCGTTCAAAGTGAAAACTTCAATTTAAAAAGAATCATATTTCGAAAAAAATTGAAGTTTGCTTTTTGACTTGATTTTTTAGAAATGGTTCAATTCCAAAATATTTTGGTTTTACATTAAGCAGCTTGGAAATTAAACGCTCTTCCCAACGATATCCTTAAATTTGAATTTATTTGGTAAATAACAGGAATTATGGCAATTTTAATGACGTAAAGTCGAAAACGCGAAAAAAAACTTCGAAGTGAAAAAAAGGCATTTTGAGTGAGTTAAGAAAAAATTGCCGGGAGACATTTTTTGTAGCAAATTACTTGTACAATCGATCCTTGAAGTTTGGTCCATCCAAATGGTAGACACCCTGTATAGGTATGATGTTATAGAAAAGTCACAATTTTAATGCGAATTTATCTTCACGAGGGCGTAAAAAGATTTCAAGGTTTCCTTTGTGAGAGCGAGAAATTTGAGGACATTGGGTTGAAGCTTCACACGTTTCTGAAAAAAGTTCTTCCAACAGGAGGGTGAAAAAATCCCCATCTACTGTCTACTGTACCTATCTCTGATGACTATAAACTCTCAACCAAAACACCTTGGGAGGTCCTTCCACTGCGGAGCTCGTTTTGAAATGAGAAGGTTAAGGCTGAATTCACACTGCCCGCGATGCGATGCGATGCGAAGCGAAGCGAATGGAGGCGCGAACTTCCAAGCGATGCGATGCGATGATGTGTTCACACTGCTAGCGATTACAGGCGAGCGAGTAGACCAGTCGAGTATTTGGTGTCCCGGAAAGATGTTCCCATTTAACTCTGTTAATTCCTTTTTATTAGAGTCTAGTACGTTGAAAATTAAAAGAGAGCGTAAAAGAAAGTGGGTTCATGAAGTGAATCAGCCAAGATGTGCGTTAGGTGAATATCACCATTTGTACCCTCAACTGCGAGAGGATGAAGAGCGGTTTTGGAGGTATTTCAGGATGAGCTCAAACACAGCTGGACGTTGTTGAACACCGTTTATCAACTTCTCGATGTTCATCGTGAATTTAATGTGAAATAAGTACCAATTACCAGGTAATTCAAAAACAAGATAATTTACAATGCACAACAAACTGGAGAGCGCGAAATCTATTACTCGCACGAATCGCTCGCTTCAAATCGCAACGTTCCTTGCGATTGCGAGAGGCCACTCGCACGAAATCGCTCGCAACCGACCTCTACCGCTCGCAGTGTGAACACCCGTCGCCTCCTCCCATTTAAAAACCTTACTCGCGCGGCGTTTTGTCTTTTTCGCGCGTAATCGCATCGCTTCGCTTCGCTCAAATCGCGGGCAGTGTGAAAGCCGCCTAAGGTAGAGGTTTCTTTAGTGTGAGGTTTCCAATCTTGACCGCTCGCGACCGCACTCCTCAAAGCGGTCGGGTTTGGGTCGACCGCGGTCGAGTTGCTGGAACAGTGGTTCAACCGCGAAGTTGGGCAGATTGTCATGCTGGAACAGTGGTTAGTGGTAATGCGCATGCGCCGGTCGACTGCGGTCGACCACGGTCGCCTTGCTGGAACAAACCTACTAGGTTTGTAGTATAGTTCAGGATTCCGCTCAGCGTTTGAGCGGAATCTAGAAGAACTAAGAAGCCCGTCCTATCAATAGGTACCTTTTTGTCAAGTCAATCATTGGAGTTTCAAAGAGGATTGTAAGGGTCTCTTATGTTCTGCTGGATTCCACTCAGGTAGCGCACTAGTAGCAGTTCTCAGGAGGAACTACTTCATGAGAAAAGGCATCTCTAGCGACTGCAACGTTTGAGCGGAATCTAGAAGAACTAAGAGACCTGTCCTATCAATACCCTCTTATCAAGTCTTATTAAATGGGAAAAATTACCTAGGGGGATACTACAGTCACAAGTGGCATTTAGATTTTTGAAAATTGGATAGAATGAGAAGAATTTTGAATAATTATTGGACTTGGAGGTTTGAAGAGGATTGTCTGGGTCTCTTAATTCTGTTGGATTCCACTCAGGTAGCGCACCAGTAGCAGATCACAGGAGGAACTACTTTCATGAGAAAAGGCATCTGTAGCAACTAGAGCGGAATCTAGAAGAACTAAGAAACCTGTCCTAGCAATACCATTTAGTCAAGTCTTATTAATGGGAAATATTACCTTGGGAAATACTAGTCAGAAATGGTCGAGGAGGAACTACTTTCAAGGAATAAGGCGCCTCTTGAGACTGCAGCTTTCGAGGGGGATCCAGCAGAACTAAGGGACCCATCAACTATCCTTTGTTTATCCCCCAGAGACCCGATTTATCACCCAACAGTATAATTTAAAATGAAATTTGGGAACATATATTAAAGACTATGAAAATAATTAAATTGCTACTTCAAAAATTGAGTGGAAGGTATAACTTCAAAAGAGCTCGAAGTATTTCCAAAAATACTCGCACTACTTATTTCTAAGATGGATCCACAATTATATGGATTTACAAAACAAAAAAGCCTGTGATGAGGCATGCATTAGTAGTGATAATGAAACTATGCTTTTATCCATGTGAAACAGCCACTATTGAAGTAACTACAACCAAGTTTCGTCTGAGTCGTTTTTCCTATGTCCCTTGAGATGATATCTTCTGTGACAATATTTTTTCAAAATCGGAACAAGTGGTGACTCAATCAAGATGGGTTCCATCGAGTTGTTAGTATTTCAAACATATCGTGGACCATTCGAAAATTACACGAATAGAAATATATCTCATTGTTAGGTATTCTCTCTTAACTCATTACGAGGCCTCAAACCAGAGAGCAAAGAAATAACTCAATGGGTAGCAAATAATAAACGAGGATAACAAATGCGGTGTAACATGTCATTGAATCTTTATGAGAGAGAGTAACTAACAATTCACAATAAGTCACAGAATATCTACAATCTAAAATACGTAGAAGACATTTTTGGGTAGAACTGGAATACGATTTTGACTGAAGAGGGGTTCTAACATGAGACA
Organism: Apolygus lucorum; assembly: GCA_009739505.2. Lineage (NCBI taxonomy): Eukaryota > Metazoa > Arthropoda > Insecta > Hemiptera > Miridae > Apolygus > Apolygus lucorum. Next base: position 42,420,871 of record CM019182.2, read on the forward strand.
TCAATTTTTAAACATTATAAAACGATGAGAACAGCGGCGGAAAAGTCACACAATTAGAAAACGACAACAACAACTAATCAATTAGGTTTGGAAGGTTTAAAAAAAACAAAAAAAACACGGCGGTGTTTTGATTAAGATTTTAAACTGAAAAGTGGGTGAAGCGAACATGAGTGAAAAATAAATTAGATTGAAGGAACCGTACGGAATAAAAATTTACACCACGTATCACCTGATTTTTCTCTATAAAATTTTTCCTTCGTAAGAACCCAGTGAGAGGTGGGACTGAGTGCCACATCAAGCGACTAGAATGAAGGATGTCGAAACCTGAGCACAAACCGTTATGAATCCGCGATTCTCGCACATCGAAATGGAATCGTTCAATGATTGAATCATGTAGAAAAGTAGATCGTTTGTTTTAATTGAGTCATTAAAAACCCCTGGATACTGAGCGTTGCCTCAATCATGTCAATAATCGTACAATATGACACTATGAATTCGGGGATTGAAGATAAACTAAGGCATTTATCTGACCACGTCTTTTCTCTTTCGGAACCTTTTGATGCATGAGTACTTCTTCTTGTACTCTTGTACAAGAAGCTACAGGAAGAGTACTTGTTGAGGAAATGCCGTCATAGATGGACAATTCCCTGATCAATAGGCTGAAGGAGAGCACGAAGGAAGAGAAATGCCTAAGGTTACCATAATTGAACTTTCTGTGAAGTAGGAGGCAGTAGAATGCAGAACGCTGCTTTCACCAACATTGTGATGCTATCAATGGCAATGGAGGCTTGATCTGGGTCAAATTGGACCAAGCAAAAGTGACTGGGCAATGTTTCCCGTAATAGTTCCTATTGAACAAAGACGTTTTCCACCAGATTCAAAAAACCACCAGCTATTGATGATTCAACATAACGCAGGTAGTCTCAGGAAACTCAATGCAAGAGACTAGGCGCTTCAAAACTACATGCATGCAACAAGGCTTTTGATCTTGTAAATATGTGTAAAATCAGTAATAGCAGACGTCCATTAGAAGACGTTCGGCAGATAGCAGCACAGCGAGGGGGATAATGCAGTAACTTGCACTCATCTGCAAGCAACTTCCACATCAAAGTAGACAAAATGTTAGAAGTATGTTCCAAGAAGAATTGTAAGCTACCCAAGAAGGTCTACGGCTTTGACGTACTTAACCCCGTCTGGTAACAAGATCTCCACCCCTTCCAGCACAACTAATCTTTTAGGGAGAACCAATCCATTCAGATTATGCAACTGCCTGCAAGCAGATGGAACCACACAGTGCTTGAGTGGCATCTGGAGGGACTGAAAGGAGCTCACTGAGTAAAAAAGTAGTAGTAAAGTAAACAACCATTTCAGGTTGGATTTTCGTCCAACTGCCATTCCTGGCGACGCAGACGTCATCAGCTGTCTTCCTAAGGGAAGATCAGAATTTGTTCTGATGATTTCTCTCATGGCTTCCCATTGGCCTCACCGCCCTGGGTTGGAACGAGGGGGAACTGCGACCGACTTGCCCGAAAATATGCTCCCGAGGCGAGCCTCGAACTCACGGTCCCTGCAACCGGTCCGAGTCTCGTCCCCAGAGACACATGCCCTAGCTCGCTCGGTCACAGCTGACCCCCCAAGGAAGGAGCTCACTGTATCCAACGCACCACTGGTCAGGTCGAACTTTCTAGCTAAAGTTGTACCAACATGACAGGTTGGTGCTCGAGTTTGTAACGGAACTCACATGCTAAGTGACATTACCAAGGATCCGACTCTTCCCTTGAAGTCTCCAAGGCCCAAGACCATGGAGTAGGATATGGTACACCACCACAATTCCAACCTCAACTGGCGGCAGACAGGTGACACACTTGCCAGGGCTTCCCCTCTCCTGTGGTACTGGTAGTTGAGATGAGGAATCAGCCATTTCCTGGTATTCCTGCTTTCCTCAGATGCACGATCAGGTAGCGGGCCCAGAGGCAGAGACATGGTACCTTCCCCCTAACCACTCAACTCCCAAAAGAGGTGAGTTCCACAAGAGGAGAGCGAGGTAAGGCAGTACCCAGCCCTTCCAGAACAACTGCTGAACTCCTATGTGCTGAAAGGGAACAGAATCTAGCAGACAGAGGAAAGAAGGTTAAGTCAAAGTCTTAGACGATCTAAGGCAACCAACAACAACAACAGCCTCATTGACCCTGAGCAAGCATCTTACAGGTAGGCAGTCTTTCGCCCAAATGTTTCAAAATGTAAAAGCAGAATTGAAGTAACGCTCTTTCATATACCAGGGCTAATTATTGTTCATTTAAAATCATAAATCTTGTTATAAGAAAATCTTGTTATGGTTTATCGACGTTAAAAAAGTAAAATAATCGACAAGTTGACAATAACTTATAAAATTGTAGTGCCGAACGTTATCTACAAGAAGCGTAGCAGTGAATTTGTGAGGTGAGTAACTTGATAAGTCTTCATTACCGACAAATTGTACTTATAGCAAGTAGTTTTTTGAATTGTCCTTATTCGATCTTCTAAAACACGTGTTGCGGTTAGGGGCGAATTAGCTAGAGATTTGATACACTAATTATGATTTTGGTCGGTGTTTAGATTCAGCAAGAGGTACTTCGGGCGAGATTTTACCTATTTTGTTAATATATTGATAGAATGAGAATTTAGAGTGTTTGGTGGCTGAAGTCATATCGAGGAAAATAATGAATTGCAGTAATAAATCTTGGAGCTACAAATTACAAGAACATTTTTGGTTTTGGGGAGAATAGGAATTCAGTAAAACGATTTATCTTAATGAATAGGGTTGGTTCCCCTAGTTATAAGAATGCAATTATTATTAACGTATCTTGTAGGAACATCCGTCGTAGCCAGCCGAGTACTGGAGGACTTCTGATAAGGCTGTGATGATGTCCTTACATCGAAAGCGCTTCTTTCCTGTACTCAGCTTGCGAGACGGATTCCCCAATCAAGTGCGTTTTGATTTAGTTTTGAGATTTCAAGAATACAATTTTTACTGATTACGTTGATTGTAACGGCAATCGACATTCAGTCGCTCAATAATTTATTCAACAATTTGAAAATGAAAACAAACCGCGAATATTACAAATTAGTAATATTGTAAAACATTTCAACAATTCGTCAGAAAATTCAAAAGGGGAACAAGATAAATTCAGGTCATGATTTGTTTAAGATGAACATAAATTATACCACGAAAGGATGGGATTTGTTATTTCTGCTAGTCAGCACGCTTTCCGATGCTAACTTCTCAACAATTTTCCAGAAACAGATGCTTTTAGGATAAAAACCCTGAAAATTCGGTGAGTTGCCTCGTTCTTATGATGGTAGCACTGCTATTAGGGAAAAAATGCAGGCCTGCAAATCTACTCACACCATTATGCAAGTCGTTCAGCTTCTAAGTTTAGTTGTGTTCATCTTCTTTTAGCATTGGCTTTTTAGAAATTTTTTTTTTCACTGAAATCCGTTTTGGAACATTCAAAAATGATTCAATTGATATGATTTTTTTTTCTCCAAAAATCATATGTAAATATAAAAATAAAATTTAGGTATATACTAGCTTCAGCAAAAATGCGTTGCTAAGTATGTTATCGAGGTTTGGTCAGGTGATTGAGTAAACTTTTCCTAAGGTTTCGACGGTTTACTCCATCATCTTCAGGGAATATATTGAGCTAGGATGAACGTGCTCAACTAGGCAGTCGTCACAACATTTTTAGTGGATGTCTATTCTTCTGATTTGAAGAGTTGAAGAGCAGGCCTTCACTAAAAATGTGATTACTTCTTAGTTGAACACGTCTATTTCAGTTCATTATATTCCCTGAAGATGACGGAATTAACCGTCGAAAGCTTGGACAAAAATTTACTCAATCACCTGACCAAACCTCGATAACATACTCAGCAACGCATTTTTGCAGAAGCAAGAACAACTGTAAATTAACAGTCGATAACCTCACCACCAGCTATCCGAAAATCATCTGGTTCTGTGAAATTGTTGAGAGCCATCAGCAAGCGTGCAGTCGCATATCAAATACCAAAACCCTTAACTTCATAATATAATTATAATCAACCTGACTGAGAGGGTGGGTTGATTTATAAATTATTCAGCAATTATTCTTTTAAGCAGGAGATGATACATTACTAGTAAAGTGAAGCTTGCAGCGCACCAAAATTATTCACATTTTCGCCAAACTATCAATTCTCTATCTGAAGGTTTTTTTTTTATGGATAATTTAATCAAAAAGTCGCTAACCGATAACTACCTACTCCGTTAAAAAACGAGTCGAGGGAAATTTTTCAATTCTATCATTTAAAATATTTAACCCTGGGATGGGATCGTTTAGCAAACTTTACTCCTCACGACTTTGAATCAGTATGGAGGGGAGACACCATTGGTCGTCTATGCCTCCCCACAGATGTCCTCTCCAGTTTGGCGCACTAAAATTAGTAAAAAACTAAAATTCTACTCGTAAAAATTACTTTTTTCCGATAAGGTAGGTAAAATTACTTTCTAACGGATGAAGTAATATGGATGAATGGAAGAAGTAAAATGAAAAATGGATGAAGTAATACATACATATAATACATATTTCTCGTTTCCATTAGACAATCATTGGATGTTTAATGTTTAACTCATTTATCTATGTTCATAATTTATAAACTAATTTTCTATAAATTGGGAGTATGAACTACATTTTTCTATATTATGTTGAATTGAGTGAAAATGGATAGTGAAATGAAAACACAGCCTGTTGAGGGCTTGAAATGGGAACATGGAGTAATCATGACTCCTTGGAAGAGGAGGTTCAACCCTGATTGGACCATGGTATCACTAGTGTCACTGAAAACATCTCAGGAACTCCAAAGCTGTTCCAAAGCGTCAATCCAATTTTAAATTTAATGGGCCATTGGAAGTCTCAAAATATAATTATGACATAAATTTCCAAGAAAATCGATGACAAAATGTTTGTCATAAAATCATTTTTTGACTTCTAACAACTCACAGAAAATAGTTCAATAAATTCAGCTCTATTCATTAATTTTTAAATTGCTATTTAATTTGTGTAACTCCAGTGGCACTTTGGGGCAGCTGTGGATTTCTGAGGTGTTTTGGTGACACTAGTGATACCATGGTCCAATTAGGGTTAAAAGAAACAAGAAGTAAAAATTACTTCATCCAGAGGGGGTTTGTGGGAAATGAGAAGTAAATCGTACGTCACTCTACCTACATTATCGGAAAGCAGTAATTATTACAAGTAGGGTTTTAGTTTCTTACCGATTGAAGAGGCCATCTTTGGGAAGGTAAAGGATCTCCCATAGCAGCTTCAAATGCGTGAGGAGTAAAATTAACTTCTTTGTTTCCATTCCAGGGTTAAAGAAGTGAACGATGATTCTACATTGATCAGGGAAGTCGACCACGATCTGCAATCAGGCAGCTAAAAACCGTATTTACTACTTTTAGAGATTTAAAATTGAGAAATCTGAGGGTACCAAAATGTATAAAATAAGAGTAATGGACGTTAATTTTTACAATAAAACGTCTCTCCGACTTCTCCTCCTTAGGAACGTTTGAATGGAGTTGGTGGTAGCTAAAAAATTAAACTTGAAACGGTGTACAAAGAAACAATAATTTTCAAAAAATGCGAAAGGGCAACCATTTTTTGGATTAAACACCCTCGAAAATCGAACAGAATAGACGAGAAACGTTTCGAAATTAAGGGACATTATGCAAATATGTTCAATATGGAGGGTAATTGAGTCATTGAAACAATTCATTTATGGTTTTACAAAAAAGTATTTGTTTCAACGTTTTGATTCATTTGATTTGTAAGTATTTCTTGGTCTTTTTCTTCCTAAATTCAAAGTTCAAACCTACCTGACTATTTGTTGAAGTATTTATCAAGGTGTTTTTTAAATTCAAGATAAAAAATATAATGAATCAAGTGTTACCGAAATTTGGAAGTTTTTCAACGATGGATTCGTGTTCTCTCTTTGAATATTCATGTAAACCGATTTTAACGGAAATGTATAATTTTTTGAAGGAATATCGACGAAACATTGCTTGCAGTAAGCAAAGAGTGTAAAAAATAGTTATATGGTCGTATTATTATATTATCGTTTAGATTTCAACGAAGGATCCACTGTTTCATAGCAGGGCAGTAACTTTTATGAGAGCAAATGTTGCAAGAACTTAGGTACTAACCTTGTCCCCAAAGCTCACAACGAGGAACTGGCAGAAAACTGACGAAATTTGCCGTGTCGTGCTAATCACCACAGAGATATTTCAAGCGATGAAAAGCTGTTCGTTAGGGAAACAAAAAACGAACTAAGTTCCGAGGCCTCGTATTGCATCCCAAGCAGGGCATCTGACTGAGTAAGCAGACTGAGGCCGTGGGAAGGAGGGGGCAAGATCCGCGAAAAATAACGGCTAAGAGAGTGGGAAAACACGGGAATATCATTCTAAACCGGTGGAAGTCACCTTGATGTGGCACCCGGCAAAACGTTGAACGGGATATTAGTGTCGGATGTCAAAGCGAGAGTGAGGGCTTGGAATTGAATATAACGGGAGAAGATTTTAGCAATAAGAACCTTAGAATTTAATTAATTATCGAGAATCACGTTAATTAACCATCAAGACCTTTGGGATTTTGAAGGTCAATAGGTCGTAAGCTACTCTACCACTCAACGTCTAAATATCGACGCACAATAATAATACTACTTGTTTGTTAGTAAAGAGAGCAATTAATTCGAGAATTCAACCATGAAAAAAGTTAAACTTGAATTTCAAGAACTACTGAACAATCAATTCTATTTAAACCCTTGTAATGAATGATAAATTCAACATTTTACTTTAAATTTGATCGAAAGGAATGAGAAATTATCGTGAAATAGTTATATTCCCTTTCCTGAAAGATCTCGTAGAGGGGGTCTCGGTCGGTCGTCGTCCCTTCCTCGTTCCGGGTTAGTCTAATCTCTTACGAACCGGCGCTCAAAGTTTCAATTTAGTACCTAAATATGAAAATTTCGAATTTTATTAGCACTTACATCTATTTGGGGAATCGAAAAACTAAAAGATTGCCGCTGGAATCATCAAAATCTTTCAATAATTGCCAGAGGAGAAGGGAAAAACCGTGACCTCAGTCAGTGAATAAACGGTTTTTCCCCTTTTTCTCTGGCAATTATTGTTAGATTTTGATGATTCCTGCGGCAATCTTTTAGTTTTTTTTCAATTCCCTAAGCAGGTGCACTAATTAATCTCGAAATTCCTTGATAATTTCGAATTTAGGTACAATTTTGAAACTATGAGCGCCGTTTCGTAAGAGATTCGACTAACCCGGAACGAGGAAGGCTGAGACCCCCTCAAGAACAAATAAAGGTATTTATTAATAAAATGGCCAAATACTGGTGCACCACTGAGTGCCCTTCCCTTTGTGCACTTTCTCCAGATTCTTTCCAACCCATGGGCTGTCTTTTCGTTTTGGGGGTGGTGTGGAGGACCCACGTCTCATCTCCTGTCACTATGCCTCAATAAACATCTTCATCCCCAATCAGCTGAAAAAACTTGCGAGAGCTTGTCAATCATTGTTGTGGAAGAGAGGAGGGAAACATTGCTTCAGCTGAGCGCACGTCCAGAAATCCCAGATCCACGTCAGCAGAATCTGTCTATAAATCCAATTTTTTAGTAGAGGAAGGAAACTTGGATAAATCCTTAGTGGGATGTTGGGGTCTTTATGAGGGTTGTTTATGAGGAATAATAGTATTCCTCATAAACTATCGAACCAAGGAATAAAGTGGATAAGGGAGGGGTCTTGGAGGGGTCTGTGCTGCTTCAGACAGTGGCGCCATCTCTGACGAGGAAACCCAACTAATAGCCTACAAGGTGAGAAATGAGGGTAGAAGGTACCTCGAAAGCCAGTCCTCAGTCTGTCAACTCGACAATTATTTTGTTTTTCCTTGCGCTATGTTTTTATTGTTACGTTTTCTTACATAATCAATAGTTATAATGTTAGATATGCCAACAGCTATCAGCTTTGGTTTAAAAGTAGATGAACTGTTGCAGGTAAAAATCCGACTACCAATAATATACCTCAGGATATTAAGGGTTAACGAAGGCGTACAGTCGACGAACTCTGTGCTTTCTTATCGTCGATCATTGACATTAGCCGCTCAACTGTCACGAGGATCATTAACAAAGGCCTCAACCTTTCAAAAGATCCTGGATGAACACAAACAACGACGATTGGAAGCACTCGCAAGTTTTTTGAGTTGATTGAGGAAGAAGGTGAAGAATTCAGGCATAGTGACAGGAGATGAGACGTGGGTCCACCACACCCCCCATGGCTTGGAAAATTCAGGAGAAAGAGCACCGAAGAAAGCGAAAATGGCGCAGGGGAAAAAAAGGAACTCAGCGTTACACCAGTGGCATCAAAAATCTTGACTATCGCTACCAAAAAATGTTTAGAAAAGGCTGGTGACTTTCTCCCTAACATATGTAAATACATTTTTAATTTAATTTGTTTTGAATCTTTTCAGACGTTTAGAACCCTATTAAACTTACTTTTGGTCTGCTGCTGAATTATTAATACCAACAGTAATTGCATCACACTCTGACGTCAGTTCTTGCAACCTTTTAACCTCTTGTTGGCAGGTCTGTGACGTAGATGGTCTTTGGCAGGGGTGCAAACACCCAAGTAGTGTGTCAAGCGACAATTGAATCAACCATACTACTAACGCACCAACACAAAAATATCAATGAACAAACTACATTGCGTTGGTAGCACTGGTTTCATACAAAATTGGTTCCCACAGCGAAGTTATCTGTCATTATTATTTAATGTTTGACCTACGACAAATGCAAGAATAGATTCTTGATGGCAGTACTGGTTATTAGGCACTATAGGTGCAACATACACGGCTTCTTCTTAAATACAAGAAGAAACGTAATTAATTTGAATTAATATGAACCATGATAGTACTACCAGCTTGAATCCATTCTTGCATTTGTTATACGTCAAACATTAAAAACTTGGTCAATTCCATCATTAGAAAAGTAGCCAGATAACTTCACTGTGTAACCTGTTCTTGAACGAGAGCCAGTGCAGCCATCCAACATCCATGTAGTTTTTTCGTTGACATTTTTGTGTGTTGACAGTATGATTTCCATAATACGAGTGTATAATGTAAGTGTTGCATAATATACTACTCACCCGAATTAGGTAACTAGGGTGTTGAGTAATGCGACTAATAATGATATCTCAACTACATAAACATGATGAATTTGATTTGTAAGCGTTGAGTGGTAGATTAAAGCCCGACAGTTGAAATGAAAAAAAAAATGAAATGTACAAGCATCAAATTGTTTCAGAAACGAATAAATGAGCAAACTTGAAGAAGCCATTAGAAACAAAGCAGTTTTGTCAATTGTATGGCCTTTTCGACGTTTCGTTTGACAGGATTTCTCAGTTTAAATCTAAACCTTCGTGAATTGTGAACTTCTTTCATTTCATCATGGACTTCTCGAGAGTTTTTCGTATCTCTCCTCTGTGTTTCCCCTCTGAATGCCAGTGGAGTAAAAAAATTGATAGATTTCGACAATTTTCATTCCTGCCAAATCTTTGGACGACACCAAAGGTCCGGATGTCGAGATATTTTTAATCTAAGCGCCAAAAGATTAATTCGCAATGGCACATGTTGGTGTAAAAAGGTACTCTTTTTTCGCCGTACGTCCACACCAAATGAATGTGGAATATCTCGACCTAAGGAGTTGCGGTACCACCGAAAGAACGAACTATCGTTATTGAACGAAGTATCATTCGGAAGAGAAACACACAGGAGAGATTTGCAAAACCAGTGGACCAGTGGAAGAATGGTCGAGTTGAGTAGAATCCAAAATGAATTATTTGTTGAAAGGATTGACTAGAACATACAACGTTCTACAATCCAAATAATATATTATTCAATCAAAGTTTCCAAGTTTTTGAAAAATCAATTTTTTGTTTAAATCTAGATAAAAATTGTTGGTCATTAATTACGTTTCGAATTTCTATCCCCGTTTCTTTCTCTGTATTTCTTATCTGCATTGACTTTCAAGTATCCTTTTCACAATAAAAGCACACCATGCTGACAGGAAAACCAGGTAGGTACCTATTTTGAAGGAAACTAATGTGGTTTGTTACTTACAAAAAAAAAAAAAAAAATCTTGAAAACAATTATCAAGTTTGCAAAAATCAAAATTCATGCCAAAGAACAGTCTTCAAGTTTTCCAAATAGTCAGCATCTTAGATCAATATAAGTTTAAATTTTGTAAGTTAGGTAAACACGAAAGAAAAAGTGTATTACACTCAAGATTCAGTTTAATTGGTAAATATTTCGAAGAACGCCGTCTAATAGCTATCATTTTGATTTATCGAGTTTTTCAATTTTCATATTATCAGCACTAAAGCCAAGTAAAACAACCATTCGAGTTATTTTGACCAAGATATTGGTGGACTTACAATGAGAATTTTATACTTCTGTATTTTCACAAACCTGCAGTAAGACCGAAGGAAGATTTCCAAGCCCCCACTCTCGGCGGTGTAGCAAATTCTACTTGAATCTCCACTCTCATCACTTGGGTTCTTAATAATTCGTATCGACTCCCACTAATTACCACAAACTTAGGCTAAATCAAGTATGGAAAGGAAGAGGAAGGAGGGGCTTGGATTACGGAAGAGAGAAGTTGATTCTACAGAAACCAAGCTCTATAAGGAAGGAGAAGATAATTTGAACGGGATTGTTTTAGAAGGATTTGAGGTTTTGGGGAGATTGGAAAATGGATGGCATCACTAACAACTTAGAGTAAGAAATTGGAATGAAGAAGATGACTGTACTCACTTGAGAGCGGATAGGATCTGGGTGCACCACCTCTTCCAGGCTTGGAGTGGCAGCTTCTTGACGTTCCGTTTGGTCCGTTTCAAGAACTGCTTCAGAGACCCAGACGACATGTACTCCGTGATGAAGATCACCTGATGCACAAAAGATTGTTAGTTTGCTGAAGTGAACCATGAACCGACAGTCAAGAAGGGGTTGAGCCAATATTACATCCTTGAAGTTCCAGTTATACTAGCTGAATTGAAAGTGCAAACTGCCACCACAGGCAGGAATTAGGTGGATGATAAATCAATCTTTGGAAACTCAGAAGAATTTCACGCGATGTTTGTGTTTCATCAAACATAGCCCTCAGTAAATTTAGTCCTCCGGCAGTGGCGTAATATAGCAGCATAATCCATTATCTTGAATATTCTTTTCTGTCAGCACGGTAGCTTCTTTCTGCTAGCTCAAGTTCGAATTCTTGGTAGTAAAATCAAGACTGTAGAACCAAATAGAAAGGAGCCTTTTCTGTCCTTTCTTCCTGATGCAGTCTCTCAGCCTCTTCAAAACCTCCAACTAAAAATGTTGGTTGACAATTTTACAAAGAGGAACAAACTCAGTGTGCACATCATCGTCTTTGTGTTCGATTTAACTTGACGGGTTTTTTCGTACGAGGTGAACAACTTGTCTTCGATTGGCTAGATTGCTGTTTGATTTCGGGATCGTAGCCTGTGATGATCTTGGAAAAAAACTCAGGGTCGTCTTCAAGTTGACCTTTCAAATCATGGCAGGCTTCAAGGCACAACAAACTTTTGCTAAGACTCTTCACAAGCCGAGATCCTCCCAGATTCTGAATTGTAGGCAATCCATGACAATGCAGTCATCTCACACTGCTGATCGATTGTCCTACGACGATCTTCAAGGATCAGAGTATTGATGTTTGGGGTATTGGACACTTGATTGTCACAGCTTGTCTACTTCTTGGTAAGCACAAATCTTCCGTAGAGAGCACGTCAAATTTAATTTCTGATGTTCTCCAGTTTCAACACAACCGAAAGTGTCATAACTATGAGGACTAACGAAATTTCCAGATAGAGTAGAAAAACCAGAAAAAACTCAAGATCGGTATTTGTTCCAACTTCTATCAAAGCAATAGTCGAATATTTCTGATACAAGGCTCTGAACTACATTGTGCCTAGCAGGCAGACGTGAAGAGCAGGATCAGAAGTAGAGAGTATTATACAAGAGTGTCAGGCAGAACGCATCAAACTCGGCAATAAGGATCCAGTCCCTCCTGGATATCGAGAGACGTTAAAATCGTAGGAGAGGATAGCACAGGATTCCACGGCATCCTCAGCAACCAAGGAAACGTGGTAATACCCATTTTTGAGATCGCTAATCTTCTTCTTCTTCTTCTTCCTGGACTTCTAATCCTAACTGGTAAGACGGCATTGTGCGTCCACAAAATCCAGATGGACTCCAGTTGAATGTTGTAAAGGCCTCACATAATAATGTCACCATTCAACGCACAGTTCGCACCAATTAGAAGTTGCAGCTGAACATCGGTATCACTTTCCTACTCTTCACGAGTCAAGTTTCATAATAATTCTTATCTTTCTGACAAATTAATATCTTTCATCAAGCTCAGGAAACCATTTGTTCTGCTCACACGCTGGTTGATTGTTTTCCCTCGCATGAACCATAACTTTCCACGACGTAACTTTTATTAATACACGTATTCAAATCTACCACAATGCATCAAGTTTTACAGTTCCGGTACAGTCCATTACAGGCAGAATGCAGAAGTCATGTCCAGTTATTCCTTTACTTGTCTACATGATTGCTGAGGTATACGATACAATTACCAACTTCTTAGAGCTTTTTCTTCAAACTAAGAGCCAAAACGAACGCACTGTTTAAGATGTTTTCAGTGGGTACTTGAAAATCTCTCAACTTGCAGTCTGCTTTAGAAAGCATCTCGCTCCGAAGTCTCTGTTGAGAAAAACAAAAAGGAACAGCTTGCAAAATTCTGAAAATGATCAAACGTAATTGGAGTTGAATTCTTTACTATCCAAATAAATTTAATTCAAGTTGAGACAGTTGATTTTTGTATACGAGTTGAATTCAAAAACCCTTTACACAGCAGTGTTCAACGCATAAACAACCTGAATAAATTAACGGTCTGTAATTCAAAAGCTTGAAGCATAAATCAGTCAGGAAAAAGTTATTGAAAGATTATTACTTACATCGTTTAAGGGAATACCGGTATATAACGACGGAAAACGTATCTAACTGACATCGTTGGAATCAGAAAAGAGCAAAATACCGTTATAAAAAGGTTGTAAATTGTGAATCCCTCTTTCAAAGCAGTTTGATTGTTACTTTTCATTCATGAGAAATTTTATTAACACGATAATGATGACTAGAAAGGCAAGAAATTGAAGGTAAAATCTATCGATCTTCCGTCGTTTGGCGTCTGCAGTAGCATAAAACACAACCTTGGTAAGGTAGGTATTGGAGAATATTTAATGATTGGAAAGTGGACTTGCGGTTCAGGTATCTCCAGGGAAATCGAATCATGCTGATGTAAGCGATTTTTTCTTGCAGAGACGTCACTAACCTTGTAGGAAGTGCTGGCGTATACTCCTACTGATAATACTCGTATTATGATCATTTGAATGCAGTTTTCTTCCAATAACGTCATCCACGCCATTTCTATGCAGTTTTAGGTAGTTTTTTTTTCTCTCAATAAGTCCAGGAATACACAGTATCACTTCTATACAGATCTAGGTAGTATGGTTCTAGGTACCTATATGGTTTCTTTTCTTCCTATATAGTCATTCATCTTGTAGTAAGTGCAGAACCAAAATAACTTTTATCTAGTTTCAGAGAGTTCTCTCTTCTCTCAGTAACGTCACCTTGTAGGAAGTGCAGAAACGAAGAACATTTAAGATCTTTAATGCAGTTCTAGGCACGATTTTAGGTACCTATCTGGTATCTTTTCCTCCTATAAAGTCACTCACCTTGTAGCAAGTGCAGACACATATAACACCAAGATAACTTCTATCTAGTCTTGGAGACTTCATCCTTCTCTCAATAACGTCACCTTGTAGGAAGTGCAGAAACGTAGAACGTTAAAAATCTCTAATGCAGTTCTAGGCATAATTTTAGGTACCATGGTTCTAGGTGCATATCTGGTTTCTTTTCTTCCTTTCTTTTCATTCATCTTGTAGCAAGTGCAGAACCAAGATAACTTCTATCTAGTTTCAGAGAGTACCTTCTTCTCTCAGTAATGTAACCTTGTAGAAAGAGCAGAAAAGTAGAACGTTAAAGATCTTTAATGCAGTTCTAGGAACGATTTTAGGTACCATGGTTCTAGGTACCCATCTGGTTTCTTTCTCATACAATAATGTCATCCACTACACATCATAACTACTTCTACGCAATTCTGCGAAACTCCTTTTTCTTCCAATACAGTTCTAGGCACGATTCCATGCTCTTTCTTTTCATATCAAAGACATCCATACTGTGATCACTTCTATGCTGTTGTAAATAGTCCGTTTTTCTCTCAACAAGCTTGCACAACATTTTGATCACTTCTTTGCAGTTCAGGTAGAATTCTTTTAAAATGTTGCTCCCGGTGTTCATTATGGTCGTCAAATCAGCTTATAGGTTCTTCCGATTTCATCGCAGACGTGTTTGAGCATCCAAACCCTGTATCACCCTCTCCAGCACAAAATCAAAAAATTGTATTGAATTTTGAATCAAGAACTTCAACGATGTTGAGGCTAACATATCAATAGATGCGTGAAACAACGATTGAGCTCAACCCGATTCCAAGTTTACTACTCTTATAATCAATGGATTGTGAACGGTGCCGAGAAAAAACAATTCATAAAAAACGATATTGTTGAAATGGAATTTATACGAATTATGTCGAAGCGTTTTAATATTTCAAGTACTGACTAGGGGGTTCTACGTCTTTATGAATTTATTATGACTCCAAATTTGGCAACTCTTCTCTAAATAAACCTGTTTGAAGTTTAAATTTAAGTTTAAGTTTAATTTGAAGTTTAAATTGGCAACTCTTCTCTAAATAAACCTGTTTGAAGTTTAAATATTTGGAATGACAGGTGAATTCACGAATTTTGCAACTTGCTGATTACATGATGACTACTATAATAGGAACGACACTATTAGTTTAAATATTATCACATCTTGGGTTAAATGTGAGGCAAAATATGTTTCATTCCAAATTGAGACAAATAAATTCAAACAACCGGAAAAAATGTATACAAATTTAGGCAATCAAATTCGAACTTCGGGAAAAAATTCATAATTTATTGTCAAACTATTAGTGATTCAATACTAACTTTAGCAAGTTCATTTTGTGGAAGTTTATTGAAATAATCTGACACGTTTAACAAATATTGATGAGAAGAACTGGATCTTCACAGATCTAATACTTTTTCCTGATAAAGCTATACATCACTGTCAATGGTACCTATTAGTCGAAATATACACTCAAAATTACTAGACTAGTGTTCTGAGAAGGATCACGTTTCAACAGGATTACTAGAGAAAAACTTGCTAAATGATTGAGAGGGGACATGTGCAACTACCTGAATTGTAACATTCGGTAAACATTATTTTTGGGAATAACAGAGTTGAATTTTAGGACCATTAATAGAAAATCTGCACCACATAATAAGCTTGGCGTTAAATCTGAACTTTTGAGACGAAAATCTCTGAAATTTGAGCAATCAATGTTTTGGATAGCTTAAGGCCTTAAGGCAGTTCGTCCAAATATTTAACTCCCCTCAAATAATAATAACACCTTAATTGGCCCAATTTTATACTATACTGAGTGTTTTTGGATGCAGGAATTTGAAATTTATTGTTGATTCCAACAGTTGAAATGGAAAAGAGATTTTGAAATTCAGCCTCGAGAGCTGACAGAAATGAATCAATTTGTTGGTTCTGTTGACTCAGTAATAATACTGCATACATACACTGCAAGATTTACCTACTACTTACGTCATTAGACATGATATCATTGTGTTTGAAGTTACATAAGAGTTCGTAATTAAAAGTGGTAAACAGAGAGGGACGAATCGGGAATTCGATGACATTAAGCCTATCAATCAGTTTAATAATATAACCGTTCACTACTCTTTATTATAAATTAGCTTCACCTGCATGTAAATGAGGTGATGAATCCGTATACTATCCATTGCTTCATGTACACGTATACTGACTTATAGATGGGCAAGGAGCTCAATTGTTGCTTCCTAAGCGTAGACTAAACTAAATAACACGGGTAAAGTAATATATTTTATCAATGAAAATAGAGGAAAATGTTATAAAATCAGAGAAATTGAAGAGCGAACAGCAAGAGAAGAAGAAAAACCTAGGAGTCAGACCACAAAATTGAATAGTAAAATGCACCAATCAATTAAATAAGAGTACCTTTGGCGTGGAAGAAATAACAGTTCTTTTCCTTAAATTGAAAAGAGTTCTAAATGAATTTGATGATGATTTATACAACGTTTTTCGTAAGAACGTGATATTTCAATCTACAATTGAAAAGTAATTTCAATTTCAATATTCAGAGACTTCATTAATTGATTTACAGAGGGGTATAAGAAGTGTTATAATCCTAATCGCTCGGTACAGAAAACAAATTTAAAAAAAAGTTTATACGGGTTTAGGAAGTAAGGGGAGATTTTCAATCAAGCTTTTTGGGTATTAAATGTATGAGGTTAGTTCTGATTGATTGTTGACGATCTTTATGCAATCCGTGATGTAGTGAATCCATCAAGTAGAGTAAAGAGAGGGAGTTTCGATACAAGAAAAACATTCAGTTTGTAGAGTGAGCATGAAAGTCAGTCATTCTGTCAGAGGTCCTATTTATAATAAGTAATAATGTCCAGGTGAAGGGGAAGTGAAGGGATTAGAAAGGAGGGGACCAGTGGTGAAAGGTACGATGATGTCCTTATACCGAAAACGCTCGTCCCTGTTCTTTACTTGCCGGTTACGATGGATTCTCCAAGAAGGTGAACGATAATTGTGAAATTTGTTTTGTAGAAAATATGAAGTTTCTATTTCTCATGGGGAAGAGATTCTATACAACCAGTGATGTAGAATCCATCTTAACCATCGAGTAGAGTACAGAGAGAGAGCCGTTTCGATGTAAGGAAATCATTCAGGATGTAGAGACAGCACAAAAGTCAGTCATTCTGTCAATGGCCTGATTTATAATAAGTAATAACGTCCAGGTGAAGGGGGAGTGAGGGGATTAGAAAGGAGGAGACCAGTGGTGAAAGGCATGATGATGTCCTTATACCGAAAACGCTCGTCCCTGTTCTTAACTTTGCTGGTTACGATGGATTCTCCAAGAAGGTGAACGATAATTGTGAACTTTTTTTGGTAGAAGATATGAAGTTTCTATTTCTCATGGGGAAGAGATTCTATACATCCAGTGATGTAGAATCCATCTTAACCATCAAGTAGAGTACAGAGAGTGAGCCCTTTCGATGTAAGGAAATCATTCGGGCTGTAGAGAGAGCACAGAAGTCAGTCATTTTGTCAATGGTCCGATTTATGATAAAATATAACGTCCAGGTGAAGGGGAAGTGAAGGGATTAGAAAGGGGGGACCACGGTGAAAGGTATGTACTTGAACCGAAAGCACTCGCCCCCTGTTCTTTACTTGCTGGTTACGACGGATTCTCCAAGAAGGTGAACGATAATTGTGAGCTTTTTTTGGTAAAAGATATAAAATTTCTATTTCTCATGGGGCAGAGATTCACTACATCCAGTGATGTAGAGAATCCGTCTTAACCATCAAGTAGAGTACAGAGAGTGAGCCCTTTCGATGTACGGAAAACATTCAGGCTGTAGAGTGAGAATTTGAAGTCAGTTATTCTGTCAAAGGTCCTATTTATAATAAGTAATAACGTCCAGGTAAAGGCGGAGTGAAAGGATTAGAAAGGAGGGGACCAGTGGTGAAAGATGTGATGAAGTCCTTACATTGAACCCCCCCCCCCCCCATACTTTACTTACGAAGGATTCTCATAAGATGAACGATAATTGTAAGCTTTTTTGGTTGAAATATCAAGTTTATATTTATCATGGGGTTGAGAAAGCTAAAAATTCACTTGTAACTGGTTACAATGAGGGGAAAGTCCAAATTACACCAAAAGAGTGAGTAGTCTTACAAGAAATTTCACTCTGATCACGAATGTACCTCACAATGTACCTACTGAATTAGTTTGTATTTCTAATAACTAATTTAGAAATACCTAATTTACTGTTTACGTTACTCATAAAACGCTACTAAAATCCTCTCAGTTCCTTCAATAGATGTGATAACAGGGAGAGGTTTACTAAGACTTCAAAGGATAACTTTGGACAGCCTTATTGAATACGTTTTAACCAATCAACCCTTGGAACATTATGGTGTGGAAACTTCATATTTTGGGAAGAAGAATCAACGGAAAAAGTTTGGTTGAAAATCTCGTCACCCTAACTGTGTAACCTATTGTACGTGAGATTATTTATTTTCAAAATTCTAATTATTATTACTTTTTATTGTTTGAAATTTATTCAAAGCAAGGGACTTCAAGGAAAAATTTGAAAATTTGATGAACCTACTAGTAAATTTTGCTTCATATTAATAGAATTCAAAAAATTATGATGACTTCTTAATTCAAAAATCATTAATTATTCTTGTCGTAATGGTTACCTACTATAAAGTAATGAAAAGTTTCATTAGGTAGGTTCATAATACGTTCAAATAGTGGTCTGTGCATATAACGCTATGAAAAACTAGCCAAAGCGACATCAATTAATTATTATCAATTATTTTGATTACTGATGAAAATAACAATTTTTATTGATCATAATCCGATTTTTTAACTAAATAAAAGATGTATAAGTAGTGCATAATTCGTACGAATCAGTAGTAAGAATCAAACCTGAGTGTAGAAATCAATTAAAAAGGGAAAAATGACTAGGTAATTTATGTGAAAATTTTTTTCGATCTTTTTATCGACTTGATGGCTATTACGAGTGTGAAGGTAATTTATTCCAGAATCTAGGTTTACGGTTTCACCATTTGATTATAAATTTTGTCATAAATAACTAGAATCAATAACAATAGTAAATTAATAAGTAAAATCACACAATTTTAAATGTTTGAATAAATTAGGAGAATAGTTATTTCGACTTTGAAAATGATTACTTCTACTTCTGTTCAATTATTAACTGCTTTCTCGTTTTACTGTTTTCATTCCGCATTATTTAAGTTTGCTTTGATTTCTCGTAGAACAATGTTAGAAATCGTGTTCTTCCGTGATGGCCGTAGAAAGTTGTAGGATCTCAGATACAAAAATCGGCCACTTTTACACACTAAACAGGGCTAGTAAGTAATAATCTTTCTACTACTGTTATTATTGTTTCTCGTTATTTTTGTCTAAAATTTCAATTCCAAGATTTATAATCAAACATTCATGAATCTAAGATCCCACAACTTATGACTACCTGAATGAACACTTTTTCTATCATTGTTCAACAAGAAATCATTAAACTATAAAATTAATGAACCAAGAAAGTAGTTTCCAAAATCACAGAAGTAACCATTTTTCAAGTTGAAAGAACTATTTTCTTTAAACATTTAAACATTTCGAAAAATATACTGAAAAATCACGATTTGAAAATTTGAAATTATTACTGTAAAATATTGAAATACCAATCTATTTTCGAAAAGTTAAAAAAAAAATCAATTTGGAGAATGTTGGACAAATGAAGCTTTACGGTGTTGTTGGGAAATTTCCAATTTTCCAGTTTTTCCTGGCCTGTATGGTTGGCAATATCCATTGTTTTTTCAAGGAAACCATTTTGTAGCAGCCAAATTGTACATTTTGAGGTGACATGAGGATCCTAGTCAAACCTGACATCTGGCATGGAAATGTAAAGATCTGACATGGAAATGTAAAGGACTCATTACGACATGAGTTCAACAAAAGTTGAAATGTAGAAGTAATAATATTGCTAATAGAATATTTATATTTTCATTTTATAGGTGTGACTCCGCAATGAAGGAAAGAAACGTCACCTCAAAATGAATCTGGCTGCTATAAGGTGGTTTTACTTCGAGAATAAAACCCTCCACAATAATTAAATTTTGAAAATTTTAATTTTAGGAAAATATATCTTAGTATAAAGCATTGATTCACCATCTGATTCGTTGTTCAAATTTGCCGGAATCTACTAATAGGAGAGTCATAATCATAACATAAATATATTTGTCTAGATTCAAGTTCTGGTGGTACTCAATAAAATTGAGTATTTTGGTAGATAGGGAAAAATAGAGTTCATTTAATAAAAATCAAAAGCTCAACGTTCACCTACATATGAGTTTACTCGTTTTATTATTCGGCGGTTCCAAGTACTGGAAGCTTTTAGCGCGGATTACTTCTCAATTATTAATGAATCGGGAAGAAAAGTCAAAGAAAGTTTCGAACTTCCGTACTTTCCCAACTTCTAATGAATAATGAAGTATTAACGGCTGAGTTGAATTTGTTTCCTGGTATAGTTATGCAAGGAAAATCTTTCCAAGCGAAAATGCATTTCAAATGAGTTATTTTAGAAGGCAAAACTCAAGTTGAATATTTCAAGTGGTTCGAGCCCAATTGTAGGAAATTAATTATCTAACGCAGTAAAATTTGATATTTTACTCCTGCCTCGTTAAAATGTTTTATTTATTCATTTATTTATACGATAAATCTATCAGTCGCTGTGGCTAGTCTCAGAATTTTCACATACCTGTTTTTGATTCACAAAAATCAGAATATTCTAGGTTGCACGATAGGGAATAATGAATTCTTGAACTAATCAGCTCTTGAATTTCTCGAGAAAAAAGAATATCAGGACGAGTGGCACTAGTGCTTCATGACACCACGAAGTCGCTTGGAACTGGATAGAATGGACGTTTTGGAAATTAACGTTATGAACGGAAATTATCGGAGAAAAATTAACGTCAAATGTCAAAATACAATGAAAAGGCATTGAAAACTTGATTGAATGATCGTGACTGATACATCCATCCTGATCCAAGATCCGAGCAAATAAATGAAATGTAGAAAAGTGTGTACGTAACTACTTTTCAATGTATACAAACCTCCTCGGACGCTTGACTAATTCTAGCTATTGAAACATGCGTGAACGACATTAAAAATATCTATAAAAATGAATAATAATAGTATAATTGTTATTCAAAAGCTGCAATTCACGGATCGTCACAAAACCATGTAATTCCTGAGCAAAATTGAATTTGAATTAGAATATATGTTTTATTCGCGTGCGCTGTGTCTCAAATCGAAAAATCACATAGTAACAGTTTTGATTGATCACCGAAGTTAGGTTCAGTTAACTCGGGTCAGTACTGGCATGGGTGATCGCTCGCGAGCGGGATCAAGTCCCATTGTTTTTTCGAGTCAGGCCGTTGGTGAACCCCTCTTCCCTGAAGGGGGTGAGGCAATATGTAGGTATAAGCGAAATTGTCAGAAAAATTCTGATCTTCCCTCGGGGAGACAGCGGAACCGACCGCGACGCCAGGAATGGCTGTCGACGAAAATCCAAAATAGAATCGTTCTTTCTTTATTTTACAGTTAGATTTGGAATTTAATGGGGTGTGCGAAACTATAACCGTCAATATTGCTTTTAAAACACGAAGGGTTGGTATTTTTCAATGTAGTCTGGAAAAAATGAAAAATGGAAAAAAATGTAGAATTTGATACTTCAGAAATAACGCGTCTCAAGTTGGTCTAGTCAAATCGAATAATAAAATGGCACTAAATGGTCGAATTTTTGAATCAGAATCATAACTCAAAAATGTGGATTCCACACACCCAACAATACTTTATCCATTTCATGGCTTCTAAAGAACATAATTTGGTGCTTAAATTATGTTTCACAACAATGAATTATGACAGCGATATTCTTGAATTTATTTACAAAGCGATCAAATAAGAAAGAGGTGGGAGAAAATTCGAATTTAGAAACTTCAGTACCAAAACTCGAAAACCGTAAATAGGTAGTAAATTGCGTTAAGGGGGTCTCAGTTGGTCGCCGTTCCTTCCTCGTTCCGGGTTAGTATTTCTATCAAGGACCGGCGCTCAACGTTTAAAAGTTGTACCTAAATTTGAAATTTTCAAGTATTTTCAAAACCCATTAGTACATCTACCTAGGGATTTGAAAAACTAAAAGATTGCCGCTGGAATCATCAAAATCGAACAATAATTTGGTCTGTTTAGAGAAGCAGTCCCAAACCAGTTCAGAACCAAACTGGGACTGAAAAGGGGAGGGGATAGAGGCGCCTGGACTCCTCTGGGTTCCTCCGAACCGTTCAGGACTGCTTCTCCGAACGAACTTGTTGCCGGCGAAATGTGGAAAATACTTATATACTATACTATACGACTCCAAATTTTAATATTGAATTATTTATTGTATTTTTTTATTGTTATTTGTTATTTCTATGAATTTTATTTGAAGCATAACAACAAAGTGTGTTACGTACTTCTTTGTATCCACAACCACAAATAAAATTAAATGAATTGACGTTTTCATTATTTCAATTGAGAGTTTGAGTACAATGTGATCGACCACCATCAAATGCTTACGGCAAGACACAGAACATTTCTAATTGAGTTGAAATACCACATAACAAAACTGAATCTCCACTCAAGACGGCTTCCATTATCAATGAATGCAATAAATTGTTCCAATTTTAATAATTTCGCGTTTTTAAAATCAGTAAGGAGTCAAGTGCCGTAAACAATACTGTTCACGAATTGAAACACAGCGCAACAACTTACACAAATTTACAAAATACGTGTTTTTAAGCATTTCTAGAAACCAGGTAGAGTCCACAAGAAGAGGAGTGATTAATTTTTGTTAGGTACCTACTTTGAATGATTTTAAATAAATTAGCAACGGCGTAGCAAGGAAAATACTTGATTGGTTTATATATGTGCCAATAGTTGGTGATAATTTCTAAAAGTTTTCAAGTAGCATACCCATAATACGATTGTATAGGTGGGAGGTGATCAAATGGACTTAAATACAAGAAACCTACCACTACAGTTTACATTTGATGATCGGATGACAGTTGAATTTAAAAGAAACCTTTCCTACTACTTAATCCCAGAAAATCTCATCGAAATCGGAAAGGAATAGTATGCAAGTAAGAAAATAGAGTGGAATCGAGATTGCAAAGGTATGTTCACAATTGGTTCAACAATCGTCTTCAAATTTTTTTCGTTTAAGCTCTCAAAGAATTGGGAATGCGAGAAAAAAGAGGCAATTACACAGAAATGGGGTACCTAATACAAAAAACTGTTATTTCAGAAAAAATTATTTTTTTAGTAGATAAATATATTGAAAATAAATTGAATTTTACTAACCAAAGAAAATTATAAACGATTTTAAGGGCCAATTTTTCAAGGGACACCTAAAAACTGTACACCATAAGACAAGATTTTCTCACATCTCATTTTGCTAACAATTTTAGAAACTCAGTTAAAATTATTGAACCTTTTGTGCACAATGAAAGATTAGTTCCCAAATCGATAGAAAATTTTCAATAAAATTAGTTAGTGCATACATAGCACATAGGCTTTGATTTAACTTTCCATTTTTTATTTTTAGGAGAAAAAGATATTCTGAAAGGAAAGGGTACAGGAAGTAAATTTTGAAAATCCCAATGGTTTGTTAATTGTTTCTTAATAAAGACAACCGATAAAGTTTTGTGGATATAGGTAAACAAATCCATGTTTATTTTTTCTTGTACTTTCGAAATTTAAACGAAAATATCTACCAGGGCCAACTAGCAGATAACAAATGAATTTGAGAGTTTCTTCTTCATCGTACAAAATATTCAACAGCCAATGATTTGAAGGAAAAATTGTGAATATTTATGATAACACTTCTGTGGACGTCTCTAGGAAACTATTAGGCGCTAATATAGAAATTCTTGTTGTAACGATCCGTGAGTCGAGCAGCGCTGCATAAAAAGCTGTACAATAAAAAACAAAAGAAACAACAACAATAATTTTCAATATCAACACTCGTACAACAGTCATACAGTTGATGAAGGAAGGATTCGAGAATGTAGGGACGGGTGGGGAGAATGGTGAAATGTAGGGAGAGGTAGTTGGCGTGGCGGTAGAGAAAATGCTGGTCGAATAAGAAACAAAATAAACCTTTAAAACATCAATGAATACTTCATTACGTTTTTGAGAAAAGAGTGACAAAGAGAAAACTTCCTCACAGAAAAGTTGTAACTGAACCGGTAAAACCAGTTTGATGGTGTATGGCAAGTAACATCATGAGTCTGAAACATTTCTCTAGCTTGGGATCGCAGGAATCACAAGAACTGGAACTTGAAAATTATTTCAATTAATTACATCTGTATTCTTTCTCCAAAAATGTAGTACAAACAACAGAAACTCTTCAGAAAACTAAAAATAAAAAATAAATAAAAAGCAGGAAATTTAATATTGAAAGGCAAACCGTATATTTCGGTAATAATTCAAACAGTTGGGGTAGATTTGCTGTAACATTGGTTTGTACATTTGGGGTTTTTTACTGTTGAGTATTCTTTGATGAACTCCATGTTTATAATATTTATCTAATTCGTTTGGAAATCGGGAGTATTTTAATAATTTTCGTGGTTTTAGATACCGTTGTGCCGTCCTTTGCATCCAAAATAGAGAAATGCTTGATTTGACAGATCCTTAAGCAGCACATTTCTGATATTTCTGGGTTGGATCCCTGGTTTATTGTCATTCAAAATGTGTTCTAAGCTTCTCAAGACAAACCGACCAAATTTTTGTAGGAAAGAAAGAACGGGAAGGTTCAGTTGATCTTTGTTTATTAACCACGTTACAAAGGAACGTCACTACTTTCAATTTATTTCATTTTAGTTTTTATCATTTACACACAAAAGCCAAATTGATTATTGCTTAAAAGGTTTTTGAGCCAATCATTCAATTTTGGAAAAAGTAAGTCAACTAAAATACCTGGGTAGCCAGGAAAGCAACTTGACAAATTTTCAGATTTTTGAGCCATGATCCAATTTTTATTTGTTTTTGAGGCAGATCAAACGAAGAAAATTTGATGAATTTGTAGATTTTCTCAAGACAATAAAGTAAATTTTGATAAATTTGAGGGTTTTCAATCAACAAAACCAATAATGACGATTTGAAGGCTTCTTGTTAAGGTAAGTACCTATTGCTTCTTTTTTAATTATTTTTTTAAACAAGGAAGCAATTTTGACAAATTTAAGAAATTTTGAGCCATAATCCAATTGTCATTAAATTTTAAGGCAGATTAAACGAAGAAAATTTGATAAAATTGTAAATTTTCTTGCGTCATTAAGTGAAATTTGATAAATTTGAAGGTTATAAATCACTAAAACAAATATTGACGATATGAAGGCTTCGTTAAGCCAGCATTGCAAATTTTGAGAAATTTGAATTTGAAAATTTGATTGAATTCATTTAAAATACGTGTTTCTATTAGGAAAATTTGATAAACTGAAGGATTTGTTGAGGGGAAAGTTAGTACGGTTTATTCAGTCAACAAACAAAATATTGGGAATTTGAGGCTCAAGGCAAAGATCGATTTTGATTGAGTATTTAAATCAAGTTAAAATTAGGGTCAACGAAGCAAATGTTTAAAAATTCATTGCTTTTTCGAGTATGGGAAGTAAAATTTTGATGACTTTGAAAGGTTTGTTGAGCCAAGTGAATTTTAGTGGACTTTGGACGATTTAGGACCATAGATGGAAATTTTGACGAGCAGAGCGGTCAACGAAGCAAATTTAAGCTTTTTGAGCAAACCATCACATTTTGACGAATTAAGGCTCGTTGATTGGCTCGTCAATAAAGCGTTTAAAAAAATTGACTTATTGGCTTATTTCAAAATTAAATTTTGATACTCCTACCGAACTAAAGTAATTTCGACAAGAATTTCATTTTTTATTTCTCATCAGTTTCAACCTCGTGAAACCGACAGGTATATAGAGTGAGCTTATTAGTAGGTAATTCATATTTCTATGATTAGGAATTTGAAAATAATGTTCGATGCTATTTTTAAAATCTAGGGAAGAATGCAGGCGTCAACATTAAAAAACTCCATGAGTGGTTAAAAAAAAAGTTGAGCCAGTGCCAGATTCCACCAATATTTTTTCTTCGCACGCCTGGAAGGGGATTTCGAGAAAGGCTATTAATAAATTATTGTGTAAACATCATCGCGACAGGGTTTAAACTCTCGTAAAAGACGACCAATAAGGAGTGAGTTTTTCTTCAAGGTTTCGAACGGTGCGCGTATTTTAATTTCGTAGTCTGGTGACACAATAACGGTGAAGTCTACGTCTTTTTTATGCCTAGTAATTCGTAGGCACTTCAGAATCATTAGAGACACGCGATGGCCATCGATTTCGAATTGTAGAACGAACAGGAATGGCATTTCTGGAAGCCTAAGAAACTACAAATTTGTAAAATTCTGTGAATTTAATTCGGGAAATCCTTATTGATTATTTATTTATTTTTGCTCTTTAATAAGTGTTCTCACGAATAAGTTAAAACTCGTTGTTTGATGTATCTCGTTGTTTTATTAACTCGTTGTTTGATGTATCAATACGAGGATCATTTTACAATTCAAGTGGCCCATCATTAGTGCAGTATCTTAATAAGAACCCAATTTTCCAATCCCTCATTCTTTCAAAATGGTTTGTCAAAAATCCTGAGACATCCTCGCATCTTCTACACATAAACCATAAAGCTGAAATCATGGGTGTCGGGTAGAGGTGCCGGGGTGATAAAACCCCGTGGCATGACGATGATTTAAGATCAAATTGAAATTAAGAGGCCTCAAAAATTTACATGATAGCTATCGTAATCATGAATTTTGGAATGCAACCAAGTTTCGATACCGCCAAAAAACGAGCTTGCCAAAGTTTGTGAATTATTTTGCGAAGAAGAGGGTAAAAATATTACACCATCTGACCCCCCCCCCCCCTTCATTTTCCTTATGAAACAAAATAGAAAAAACTCAAGCGATAAATACATTTTTGTAATCCTAAATCCAAACATACTTGTTACAGTCGAGATTTCGACACCAATTTTGTGGAATTCACGCAATAAATTTTTCACGAAATTTTTTAGAATCTAAATCTGCAATAAAATGTACGACTCCATCCTCCTATTTTCCTTAAGAAACAAGATAGAAAAAACTCGAAAGATAAATATATTTTTGTACTCTTAAATCCAAAATACCTGTTGGTCGAAATTTAGACACCAATTTTGTGGAATTCAAGCAATAAGTTTTTCACGAAATTTTTCAAAAACTAAATCTGCAATAAATATGAATTTTTCGGGTTTGAACGATTGTTTATATTTTTCTCAGAAGGTTCTTTCTTTTCCAGAACTTCATTTTGTCTCACATTCCCACATGTTTAAATGGAGAAATCTGGTGCTGAAAGATTCTCTATACATCAACTTTTTTCCTCATCACTAAAGTGGTCTCATAATATCTGTAATCATTTCTCCCTACTCTGATCCCACTAATAGATAAATTCGTTAGTGCGCATTCAAGATCTCTTAATCGAGTCAAATCGTCCCTCTTTTACTTTCACAGCATTTCAATCCATGACACCTGCTAAATAATTTGGAAAAATATTTGCCTCTAGTAGATCGGTTTTTCGAATAGTCCTCTTGGGTTTCTCCCACTGATAGAGGTGGAACTCTCATGCAAAAAACTCAAAATTTCCAGCTCTAATTGCCTTCAATTCGATTGGAATTGATATAATCTGGTATCTACTCCAAGTGTGATAATAGGTAGTACCTTTAACTTTATGTTGGTCGGGGCGCGTTGTAATAATGTGTAGATGGTTCGAGCCCACTCGTAATGGGGAAAACAACTGAGTCGAAGGCAACTGAGTCCTGAATTCCTTGATAATCGTTCTCTCAAATAATATTCCCAGATTTTTCTCCAGAGATGGATTCTCATCTTTCAATACAAATTACGTAGTCCCCAGCAGTGTTCATCTTCATTGGATTCCAACCTATCCGGTAAATACTCCAAGTACCTACTGAGTAATGGCAGCTAATTTGTAGTCATAACTTCTCGGTGCACAGAGCCACGTGTAATGGGAAAGACAACGCAACGAGAGCAACTGAGCCATGAAGGCGCTCCCGAGGTTGAAGTCATTTTCTCGACCGCGCAAAGTGCATTCAACTCAACAATCCACGCTATTTCCTCCTTTTTCCTCCCAACGGTTTTCCATCCAACTCTCTCGGGAACTATGTCTTCTCTAATGCAAACGCCCCACAAACGGCTGAAGGTAACAACAAGATAACAAATAGGAATGCTTAGAATGTCTACACTTCACTAGTTCAACCGAAAGGGGAGAAAACCTTATGTTAGATGAACTTTCACAAAGGAAACTGTTTGACAGGGGATCCTGATAGTGTATTATCCTTCCGTGTTCTTGGGGATAATTTTTGACTGGTTTAGTTTTGTTTTCTCCAAAATTGTTGATCGAAAATTTCTCAAAACTACATGAACACGCTCACACACCAAACTCAAGCAATTTATCTGAATTCCTGAATCACCATTATTACTGCCAAATTTTGACACACTAATAAGGGTTCCTCCAATATCTTATGGGGCCCCTAAAAGGATGACAACCAAATATCAGTGAACAAGTAACCTTTATCGTTAATTTCCTCCCGATCAATTCCAATGTTCCCTTTAAAGGCTGTACAAACCAAATTTTAGCACTTTAGGGGGACCAAGGGGGAAGTTAGCAACCAGTATGACAGCTGACTTAACTTCTTCCAAATCACTTGAGGTTCAAGAGGCTAGAATCAACTTCGATCTCTGAGAGAAGTAATCATCATCGCCCACAAAGCCGATATGGATTCCTCTTAATCACTCCTAGTGTCACAAGAGACCATTCAAACAACAGGTTTAAATCAAATTTCACGAAATGTTCACAAATATTTGTAGGTGTAATTTGAAAGTTTTATCCTATCCTTGTTTTTCAAGCTGAAGGTAGATAACAGGTAGAATGTTTAAACTTCACAAATTCAACCGTAAGGGGGAGAACCTAGTTATCACAAAAGAAACTGTTTGACAAGGGATCCTGATTCTGTAATATCCTTTCTTGATCTTGGGGATAATTTTTGATTTGTTTAATTTAGTTTTCTCCAAAATTTCTGATCGAAAATTTCTCAAAACATCATAAACGCAGATGGTTCAAGTTGCAAAAGTAAGAAATTATAAGCATTTTAGCTCAAGCGGCTGGTCTGAATTTCTCTGATTCACTACTAATCCGTAGGATTTGTGCCAAATTTTGACATACTGATCTGACTTCAAATAACTGATGGTGTTCCTAAAAGGATGACACCAAATTTCAGAGAACAAGACACAAGTTACCTTCATGGCTCTCGCATCTGATCACAGCTCCGACCAAACACTTCCAGGACCTATTATAGGCCTGTACCAAATTTCACCGCTTTAGGGCGAACAGGAGAGCAAACGCTACGACAGCTGACTAGACTTCCTCCAATTCACTTTCAGATTTCAGAGCTAATTAACTTTGATCGCTCAACGAGGAACATCAGAGAAGAACATCATCGCCCCACAATGCCGATCTGGATTCCTCCTACTCGTCTCAACAAACCGATTGCCATTTTTTCCTGAGATCAAGAGAAAAAATTGAAGCAATCACCAATCAAGGTGTCTAAAAAGAACCACGAAATCAGTAATGTTTTTTCAATGAGATGATTGGCTATCAGTCCGCCCTTCTGATATCTCCTTTTAACCCTAATAGGACCATAGTGTCACTAAAGTAACCGAAAACATCGTAGGAATTCTACAGCTATCCCAAGGTGTCAACAGATTAACTAGTTTTGAATTGCAATTTAAAAATTAATGGACATCTGAATTTTTTGTGAGTTATTAATGTCAAAATTTAGAAAATTGTATGTTGGTTGATTTGGAAATTTTTGTCATAACTCTATTTTGAGACTTCCAGTGGCCCAAAAAAATTCTGCTGTCCATTAAATTTTAAATTGCAAGTTAATTTTGGTTACTCCGGTGACACCTTGGGACAGCAGTGGAGTTCCTGAGATGTTTCCGGTGACACTAGTGATACCAAGGTCCAATTAGGGTTAACGACTTACACGGTCTAAATATAATTTTGTTATTACATATAGTTTAAAGCAAAACTTGGTGGTGCTGATTTAACACGAGAAGGTACCTATTGTATGGATTTCCAACTACTGTTTTAGATTTAATTCCGACAGTTCACGAAGATTTGTACGCATAATTTGAAAGCGTTTATACTGGAATCGCTACGAGGAATCTCTTACAGAATTTTCCAAATTGTACACACGATGCACAAGCATTTTCAAAAATATCGATCCACAAATAACGGCGCGTTTCATCTTTGAGAAACCGATTTTATTACATTTTTTATTAGTCTTTGTGGAGTCATGACCACAATCACACACCTCTTTCACACATGCACTCAATAATACCGAAATAATATCAACCAGTACAAAACCCCAAGAGCGGTACAATTTTGAAGTTGAAAGTATTACGTAGAGAAGAATGAAACGAAATATTAAACCATTGTAAAACACCACGTCATTATTTCTGTATTATAAAAAATATTTTATAGTTTAGACGCTATTCATCGTGCAAATAATGATCAATAAAACTCCATACAACCGCTCTGAGGGCATTGTGACCAGCTATCACAAAAGAAGTTCAAATTGTCCAACTAGAATTTCATATCGTACTATTTGAATTTTTATATCAAGAAACTACTTGAAAATTTGAGCCGTGAATCCGGCCTGCTAAGATTCAATGTCGCGCATTTTCATTTAAAAATAGAATGAAATTCTAATTCTTCGTAATTGAAATTATTTTTATCGAGACTGAAACATTTACTTATGTGAAATGTGTTTCAAGGATGAAATTTGAACTTCTTGGAATAAATAGGTAGATGATGAACATTTTGCTAGCTCCGTGAAACCAGTGATGGGTATGACTTCAAATGTATGAAAAAATCACCAAACTATGAGGAAAAAGGACTTAGAATTCGAATTAAAACAAATAAATTGTTTGGCGGGGTACACATGAGAAATAATTGAACAGCATGGTACATATCCACAATTGTCGGAGTCATTTGAGTCCACGATCCAAAAGGTTGGATAGTTATAGGGTATGACCATTCAGAATAGAAATGGATGATTACAGGTATGAATGAATTGTTCAAGTCCATCTCAAAAATATATAGATGAAAATTAATAGAAACTAATAACAACTGGTATTTTTATAATTCCTACCAATTTTAACAACAATTGATTTTTTTTAAAAAGAACAAAACACCTTTTTACAATTTTTTACCCCACATGAAAAAAACCCACCTTTATTTTGAAAATTATAATAGCAACTAACATACAGGTATTTTTATTATACTAACAACAGGTATTTTTATAATTCCTACGTATTTTAAAATTTCTTTTTTTAACCCATATTATTATTATTAATTTTTTTGTTGAAATTAGTAGAAACTAATAATTACAGGTATTTTTATGATTTTTACGTATTTTAACAATTAATTTGTTTTCTCTACGATGGGGATTTCCCTCATTTTATTTCAGTAAGAAACATACGAATGTTCATATAACCGACAGATTTAATTGAACTAATTGAGAATATTGTGGTTTTAATTGAATATTTTTGCAATTGAACACATGTTTGACGGAACTAGCAAATTGAAGTGGCGAAAGGTTCTAAGACATAACGAGATGCATTACCCTAGGTTTGTCGTTGTGTGTATCAGTCCAATATTTGTGAAATTTAACTATGTTGGGGTGCTCCAATTGGGTGAGATTCTCGAAGACTAGCTGTATCTTCTCTTCCTGGGCTTTGAAATTCTTCCTCTCCGAGAATTGGACTTCGTTCCAGACCACCTGAAAATCGGAAAATCAACTTTGTAGAACATTTACCAATTGAAACGATAAATTATGCAGGATAATGGACACGGTTCTCAAATCTAGTGTGAAGAGTCCGTCCAAGAAAATAAAAATATGTATGAAAATGGTTCAGCAAGTTAGGTGGCCAGAATTGTTTGCGTATGCAAAATAAAAACAATTCATGTTCTCGTTGATAATTTTCAAAAATTTCCGTTAAAAAAAATTTATGGCATGACTTCTACAAAGTGGGCCAGACCCCCAACTTCCTCCTTACCATTTTGAGGAAATGCCTAGAATGGTCTATTTATGGGCACACGTATCACACGAGGTAGTTCAATTTGGCTCCTATACGAATCAGTAATAACTTCTACGACTGATTTCCACTAGGCTCCAACTTCAACTTCCAACTTTGATGTCTTGGCCATTTTAAATAAAAGAAAGAATAATCAGAAAACGTTTTATTTGAAATATAACCTAGCAAGACATCGCACACAACATACAAGGAATAGAGAGATGAATAGGGGGGGGGGGGGGGAGCAATAAACTGTGGACACCAAAAGTGGCTATTCTTCTTCTTCAATAGACTAGACCTCAACTTCCTTCTTTACATTTCGAGTAAATATCTAACTACTGAGGAATCATACAAGGTAGTTCAGTATAGCTCTTACACATCAGTACAGCAATAACTTTACTGAATATTTGTACCAATCACCAACTTCCCAAATTGGGCTAGACCCCAACTTCCTCCATACCATTTTGAGGAAATGTCTATTTATGGGCACACCTATCACACAAAGTAGTTCAATTTGGCTCCTACGAATCAGTAATAACTTCTACCATTGGTTTACACTAATTACCAACTTCCCAAATTAGGCTAGACCCCCAACTTCCTCCGTAATATTTTGAGAAAATGTCTAGAATGGTTCATCTACGAGGATTAGGAACCTCGTATGTACTGAAGTTTCAAACCAGGTAGTTCACCACACCAAAAAATTCGATTTTCACATTAAACGTTTTTTTTCTCAATTTCATTATAGTCATAATTATTTTACACGCTGCTTATGCGCAATTGCAGAATTCCTCTCAACTACCTAGCTGCTCACTACTTAATTTTTTCTAAAAAATAAAGGGTACTAGAGTTGATGCTTCGATGATCCACTATTGATGCTATTATTAATGATTCACTATACTAAATTATTACGACCGTATGGATAAGAAGAAGCTAAAAGAGCCACACCAACATGGCAGATGTTTAGTTCATGATATGACAATGGATGTAAAAAATATGTTTGTTTCGAAATTAGTCAATGAAAAATTAATGAGCAAATAATATTGTTATTTATATTATTATATTTACCATTACATGTTTCAACTGCTATTTATTAAAAATATTATTATTATTCTTATCTGTTTTTCGAGTTTTAAGCAGTAGAGTTATAGGAACCTAGTACTCTCCCTTGCTAATATTTTCATTATTTCATGTTTAGTTATCTAGTTATAATCAACCTGTGATCTTAAATTGACTGAGATTTTATACCTCGACCGTGATAATGGGAATGAATGTGATTGTATATAAGTGTGTGTGTGTGTGTGTGTGTGTGTGTGTGTGTGTGTGTGTGTGTGTGTGTGTGACAGTTGTGTAGAATGCTGTGGAGCGTTGGTCTGGGGTTCTTGGCCGGCCTGGGGTATCTTGGGAATGGGTAGTCTGCCTCTATCGTCCTGGCTGCCTCTCCAGAAATGGATTGGTAGCCCCAGGAGCCGCCATGGTGGGTGGGTCCGGGCCGGTCGGGACACCACGGTCGGTGTGGTGGTAACATACCTTTGTTCTAAACAATTCGATCACTCAAGTTCCTATTTCACAAATTTAAGAGGAGTTTGTTGATTGTGACTTCAGAATCAGATTCAGCACCTCATCATTTCAGCTCCGAAAATATGCAAACGAGCGAAAATAGATTGTAAAAATGAAATGACGTCACATCAGAAAAATCTCCCCCTGAATCGTATTCAAAATGAAGGAGCAAGAAGGAGATTGCTTAGCTATGACGTCAATTCATTTTTAGGAGTTTTCCCTTCCTTTGTTTCACCCATTTCCACTGATTTCCGACCTTTAGTGGCAACACCTTTAAGGAAAGCTTCCAATTTGAATGACTTAGGAATGATAAGAAAGCACGGAAATCACCCATCCTAGAGAGAAATCTGTCTTGGTTGTAACTGGCTTCTCGTACACAATATCGAAACCTTGAAGTACAAATTCCAAAAACAGAGTTTTCAGAAAAATGCAAAAGAAGTTTTCACTAGTGCACAATTCCTAAAATAATGGCTTATTGCACTAAACTCTTCAATTTCTTCAAGAAATTTTCAAGCTATAATTGTCATGAAGGTCAATAATAGTTCTCTTGAATTTGAGTCTTTCTGAAATTAAAAAAAAATGTATAGAATATAGAATATAGATGGACATAGCGCCTTTGTGCTTGAACGTATCGATTTAGCTCTGGCTCAGCTATTTAGAAACAAAGTCTCAACATTGGGTAGTTTGAAATGAATTGGCCAAATGATTCACTCAATTATTTTTCTAGCCTGTTATTAAATCCTCCGCGATTCATTCACGTTCATTCCCTCCCACGATCATTCACGCCTCATCACCACCAGGACCGTGCCAACTGTTGACGCAACTCCGGTCTCGACCTCTCCCATTGACCCCCTAAGAAAATGACCCCCGACTCTTCACCTCTTCCTAATTGTTTCTTTTCCGAATGGCAGATACACCACACTTGGCCACCGCGTTCAGGTTTGCCCTCAATTCCTCCGGTCAAGTAGTACCGGATGGATCTGGTTTTTTACCCTGTTACGTGCAAAAAGCCGGTAGGTGCTGTTCGTGACGTTTCTGCTTACAAGAAGGAAGATCCGCGGAAACTACTCTCCAGCGGGAATGAAAGTAGACACGCAGTATAGGTATTACCTAATGAGCGAATTGGTAAGATTAGCCTTTGACATCAAAAACAGAGCAAATGAAAACATTGGCTATTTCCACAAAAATACTGAATTAAGGCAGCATCAATAAAAGCTGATACACATAACCACAGGTGGGAGTGAGCATGAATCAGCGTTTATCAATTACTGAGCTATAGAATGGAGTCAAAATGGCAACTATGGCCAAAACGTAAAAGGTGACAAGTTGTCAAAACGCTGAGTGTTTTTACATTTCAAATGCCATAAAAAAGTTCCTCGAGCCATGTCCGATTTTCAAAGGTAAAAATAATAGGAGTAATTGCAAAATTCGTGTTTATTGTGTTTTGTATTATTTGTGTTGTGAAAAAAAAAAAGATTTTGCCTGAAACTATCAATATCTCCTCCTAGTTCCTAAACAAAATTCTAAAAAACCATTAGTGTTCGAAACTAAAGGTCAAAATGACCAGCTTCGTCTAGCTCAACTCCCTTTTCTCTAGCCTAGTCTTACAGTATACTAGCCCAAACCAGCAGTCCAGTCCAAAACTCTGCTGGATATAGTACCTTTTGGATTTAAACGAAATATTCACCCTCGTTTTTCAAGGGAATAGATTATCTTTTTCTCCGAAACGATCGCGTTTTTGTGAAGAACTACCCCCCTAAAACCCTGGGAAAGTGTTAACTCAATTTCGACGAAAATTGTCTTTAGTACCTTTAGAAATCAAACTCGTCAATGGGGTATTTCGGTGGGTCGGAAATTCAGGTTTTTGACCTCAAATTTGGATTTAGCACCCTTGAAAACCTATGTACTCCAAGAGTATCCAAGAGATTCTCATTTCGAATAGCGTTACTT
Organism: Apolygus lucorum; assembly: GCA_009739505.2. Taxonomy (NCBI): domain Eukaryota; kingdom Metazoa; phylum Arthropoda; class Insecta; order Hemiptera; family Miridae; genus Apolygus; species Apolygus lucorum. Next base: position 42,456,585 of record CM019182.2, read on the forward strand.
TACGGTTCAATCGTTAGCGTTACCTACCTACGTCTGCCGTCTGTAATCGGTTGTTTTCTGTTCGGTTCGTTTGTGGTTTCGACTTACCAAATTTTCAGCTAGTGTATCGCCCACGATTTCTTTTCTTTCTTTCGTTTTAAATATGACGGAAAAGAAGAGGAAGATCAACGTTCTGGAGCCTCAATTTGAACCTGCTACCAGTGAGAACATTCCAATCTCTTCTCTGTGCATGGATACTTTTTTCAAAGACAGTTTTGGCTAGCTACGTCACACCATTCAAATCTTCAACTTTCCTTAGCTTCTCTGATTTTTTAGAAATATTTTCTCGACGAACAGACCCGATTACCGTTATTCCTGAGCCATCCTCTTTTGAAAAAAATATTTAAACAAATTGACTGAAATACCCCATTATGAACTCCAGATTGAAATGGCAGAGAAGATGTTCAAATCTTTTATCCCAAAAAATGTCCTAAAATGAGGATATTAAATTGTTTGTGTGTAATAAACAACCCCTAAAATATACTGCAATACTAGAATACAGCCATTTCTTCATCAAAGCCGGTCAAGTTGTTAATTTTGACAACGCAAGGAAAATTAATTACGCTTTTATGCTTATTTGGTTGTACAAGATCAAAAAACTATGCAAAAAGTACCTCGAAGCCTTCTTCCGAGTCCATGGCAAGGTAGGAGCTGTCGATACCAGGAACATCTCGCTGATCAACCTGTAACAATAATAAATCGAATTAAATCCTGTTTTTTAGATGATGGGTGGTAGGTACTTGCTATAGATAATGGATGGATAAGATAGTATATTCCTTTAGTTGAACGGTTGAGTCTGCACCGTTGCCTGCTCGATTATTACTGAAATACGTCTGTCAAGTTGAGTTGGCAGTTAGCTTATCCACAAGAATAAAATGGACGTACAAAAACTGTTGGTGCACAACTGAGTGACTTGGTCGGAGTACTAATAAATTCCCTGACATAAAATACAAACCTCACAAATTGTTTACTCGATTTTAGAAATTTCAAAACTGCAGGACTTTACCCCGATTTAAGTAGATTTTTCAGAAGATGTACGATTGCGTTGAAGTAACAACTACCTTCCAAGTTGAATCGGTGGTAACAACGCATAATTTGATGTTTTCGAAAATTCTCAAATTTTAACGTTTAGTTTAGTTTAGTATGGAAAATCTCCAAATTGTAATGTTTAGTAGTTAGTTTAATGTTTACATGCGTATGTAACTGTCACTGTGGTTGCTAAGGCAATGTAATTTATAGGGGCCCATCCAGAGTCCACCTTTGGTACCACCTTTGATAGTGAGAAAACAAAATGTGATTGTTGAAGGGTGTTGAGTCGGATGATAATTACATGTTGGTGGTCGAAACGACTCTGGGTCCTCTTTGTGAATAAAAAGGGGGAAAACGTTGACTTTTTGGTGTTTAATTTTCAGCTACAGTTTCGCTGGGCAACTTGCCAGCATCTTCAGGCTAAAACAGATATTAGAACAGCAGATCTCTTAGTCTTCTAATACTATGGTCACATTTACTCTAGACATATGTTATATTTCCCTATATTAGTTATTGATAGACGTGCATTTTACCTTATCAGTTTAATGTAGAATATACTTCTTGTCAATTTCAATCATAAACGATCTTAACGGATCCAAACTGGATAATAATAATATACTTCTTGTCATTTCGATCCAAACTGGAAAAACAATGATTAAATATAGTGTATAAGTCGAGACATCAAACAAGTGTGAAAAAATAATCTGTACTCCTTTAAAAGAAAAAACAGTGACTGAACAAGTCAGATAGCCTACCTTGTTTGATTGGTAAAATTGTTAAGCAACACACCTATAACGTTTAGATCTAACATTAATTTTAAAAACAAAACAACATCAATTTTAAAAAAACATCAATTTTAAAAAACGGAAAAGAGAGATTTCCCATCGAAAAAACAAAGGGAATTCAATATTCTCCATTGGTATGGGCAGTGTTGATCTTCACTATCAGGTTTCAACCACTACTTCCACGTCATCCTAAACCATGTGGTATTATACAAAAAATTCCCTAATAAATATTACTTTACATTTTATAAATTTAAAAAAAATTTTTAATAAAAAAAAACTTTGTTATGATAACCAATATCCTATTGCTTTAAAGTACTGAGTTACATTATAGTGTGTGGATTCATGTACATGGATAAACTTTATCACCTGTCAAACTGACAACGAAACGTGGGTCAATCACTCTTCGCAATAGTAGGGGCTTTAATGACTGGTGGCCCCGCCTACTTGTTACCATTTAGTGTACTTCACTACTTAGTTATAGGAACATTACTTAATTATTATGTGTCACAGTTATTAACTTTCTATATTCTGTTAATGTATAACGTATATTATCACATTGTTACCTCCGTATATTATTAATTTTATTATCACAGTTGGTTCATTATCACAGTAGTTTGTATCTTTCTATCCCATCCCTCCATAATTTTGTAATGGTTTCACATTATTACCTATATATTCATGATCATTATTTATTCATTATGTTTCTATCATCATTATTCATGATCATGATCACATTATCACTGGTTATATCACAGTTTGTTAATAGTATGTTAAACATCTTATTCTATTTTTATCACTAATTATCACATTACCATACCTTTTATAATTAAAAATAATTATCTATCCATCATGCTTAGATTGACATGCTGCTTGCATACCTATTATCAGGAGAAGGGGGCCTGAGTAGGTTGTTATATGAGGTGTGTATAGATTCAGATTCACTTTGGGCATTAATGCATTCCTTGTTTTGTTTGATTTTTATTGCCTCTATCAGTCTAAGCTTTTTTGTGTTAGTATGTGAACCTATGATTTTTGGGTTTTCAAAATCAAAATTGTGGTTCACATTACGTAATGTATGTTTTGTCAGGGCTGTGCCCTGTTTTTCATTTCTTATGTCACTTTTATGTCCTTGAAACCTCTTTTTTACCTTTTGAATGGTACTACCTATGTAGGGTTTACTACATTCTCCACAACTAACTTGGTAGACCACTCCACTTTTATCATGTTTCTCAGTAGCGGGTTTAGGATTAGGTAGAATGTAAGACAGTTTATTATTGCTTGATAATGCTAGCCTATTATTAGGGGGTAGCATCGGTTCTAATGCTTTCTTAAGTATATTAGATACTCTAGGTACATATGTGAATGAATGGTAGCCTATTGGTTGTTTCTCATTACTCCCACTAGGTTGATCACTTACTGCTGTATCTGTGGTATTCAAGTTATGGACAACTTCTTTGTGGATTTTGTTTATTACTGTTGAGGGGTAATTGTTTTTTCTTAGGAGGGATATGATACGTTTTACATTATTTTTGTGGTATTGTGTATTGCTTATTCGGTACATTCTATGGAAAAGGTTGTAAACCACATTACGTTTGTGACTGTATGGTGCAAATGAATCATAATTTAGCACTCTATCACTTGCTATTTCCTTGCGACTCCAATTAGGTATCAGATTCCCATCTTTATCACGATGGATATTTACATCTAGGAACTTAAGGCAACTACATCTCTCCATCTCCAGTGTGAATCTAATGCTCGGGCTGTATGAGTTCAGTATGCGGAGGAAATCCTGGACCCTATTGGTGCTGAGCACGGCCCAGGTATCATCCACATACGAACGCAGCGCCCAAATTTCATAGTGCGGATGGGTGTGTACTGCCCACTGCAAAAGATCACCCACCAATATTGCCGCAAGGCATGGTGACAGGCAATCCCCCATAGGCAGACCCTTTATTTGTCTATAGTAATGACCTCCGAACTGGAAATATGAGTTATCTGTGCAGAGAGTTAGCAGCTCTATAAATTGTTCCATGGGAATGTCTGTACCCTCTTCCACAAACGACCAGTTTTCCTTGATTATTTCTATTACTTTCGGTACGTCAATACTGGTAAACATCTGTTCTATGTCAAAGCTTACCTACTTTAATAATAGCTTAATACTATTAACAAACTGTGATATAACCAGTGATAATGTGATCATGATCATGAATAATGATGATAGAAACATAATGAATAAATAATGATCATGAATATATAGGTAATAATGTGAAACCATTACAAAATTATGGAGGGATGGGATAGAAAGATACAAACTACTGTGATAATGAACCAACTGTGATAATAAAATTAATAATATACGGAGATAACAATGTGATAATATACGTTATACATTAACAGAATATAGAAAGTTAATAACTGTGACACATAATAATTAAGTAATGTTCCTATAACTAAGTAGTGAAGTACACTAAATGGTAACAAGTAGGCGGGGCCACCAGTCATTAAAGCCCCTACTATTGCGAAGAGTGATTGACCCACGTTTCGTTGTCAGTTTGACAGGTGATAAAGTTTATCCATGTACATGAATCCACACACTATAATGTAACTCAGTACTTTAAAGCAATAGGATATTGGTTATCATAACAAAGTTTTTTTTTATTAAAAATTTTTTTTTAAATTTATAAAATGTAAAGTAATATTTATTAGGGAATTTTTTGTATAATACCACATGGTTTAGGATGACGTGGAAGTAGTGGTTGAAACCTGATAGTGAAGATCAACACTGCCCATACCAATGGAGAATATTGAATTCCCTTTGTTTTTTCGATGGGAAATCTCTCTTTTCCGTTTTTTAAAATTGATGTTTTTTTAAAATTGATGTTGTTTTGTTTTTAAAATTAATGTTAGATCTAAACGTTATAGGTGTGTTGCTTAACAATTTTACCAATCAAACAAGGTAGGCTATCTGACTTGTTCAGTCACTGTTTTTTCTTTTAAAGGAGTACAGATTATTTTTTCACACTTGTTTGATGTCTCGACTTATACACTATATTTAATCATTGTTTTTCCAGTTTGGATCGAAATGACAAGAAGTATATTATTATTATCCAGTTTGGATCCGTTAAGATCGTTTATGATTGAAATTGACAAGAAGTATATTCTACATTAAACTGATAAGGTAAAATGCACGTCTATCAATAACTAATATAGGGAAATATAACATATGTCTAGAGTAAATGTGACCATAGTATTAGAAGACTAAGAGATCTGCTGTTCTAATATCTGTTTTAGCCTGAAGATGCTGGCAAGTTGCCCAGCGAAACTGTAGCTGAAAATTAAACACCAAAAAGTCAACGTTTTCCCCCTTTTTATTCACAAAGAGGACCCAGAGTCGTTTCGACCACCAACATGTAGAAAACAAAATGCTTAGTTGTAACTCGACTGTTGAAAATAATGAAGTGAATTTCAACTATTCAAACTGCCTTATCTTTAGAACCTACTCAGATGAGAGTAATGAAAGGAGTTATTAAGAAAGGAGTTTGTCGACCGGCCCAGAACCGTTAAACAATGACATTGTTTAACGGTTCTGGGCCGGTCGACAAACTCCTTTCTTAATAACTCCTTTCATTACTCTGTAAGCTACATTGTAAGCTAAGGGTAATCAAGTCAGGTTTGTGGAGAAGAGTGGACGTGGAGGTTTCTCGAGCTAAATATTTATACAACTGAGGCAGAAAAGAGACGGGTGGAGGACACATGTGATCAGCTTGAGCTACCTCTTACCTTTTGCTTCATTAGTTTATTCTACTAGATGAAATCTATCTAGGAGAAAATAGTAATATGAAGAAACCTTATTATTACAAGGCTTCTTTTTCTAACCGAAGTTAGTCCCAAAGGGGCACCAATGTCCAATACGCACTCACGATGTATGGGGAAAAAGAAAAGTGAGTTCTTCTCTCATTCACCTGATTCAACTTCTCTGGCACCCCTCCTAATCACTGCCAGTGAAGGAGCATTGAACCAAATCACTCATCCCAAATCTGGAGCATCGTGCTGTTCTGAAATACAATGGATGAAAGACCAACAGTGAGTGATTTCTACATCACTTTTTATTGCTATCACAGATTCCAGTTGTTAGGCTCGTCAGATGGAACGTAGTGAGTGTTCACATGGATGAAGTCGTAAAAGATACAAACTCCTACTTACTCGTACTAAAAATGCTGTTGAAAGAGCCCTGATTGTAGAACAAATGACATTTTTGTCGGCTTTCCCGACAGAGCTCACTCGTGTGTCCCAAGCGATCCTTCAAGAATCGTTACCAACTGTCGAGGTTTTACAGGTCCTATGGCGATTTGAGAATAAGATCCAGTATTGCACTCATGACAGTCCGTAGGATGATGTACCAGACAATGCGGGAGCTCGGAGATTTAGGCAAAAGGGCTAGCGGATATTGCCTGATGACAAATGAAGCTGAGCACAATGGAAACCGGTGAGAGGTGCGGTCTGTCGCCGTCCCCGAACTACCTATCGGTGGTCCATCACGGTCACTTCAAACTTTCTGGCGAACTGAAGAGCTTCGGAATTGGACGTAAAACTGGAAGTACCTATATTAAAGCAAATTTCAAATATTTCGACATGCAAATGTCAACCCAAAAACCTATTGATTTTGAATCAATGAGTTATGTGAGAAGGTAGACGGGGTAGGTTTTTGAACTCAAAAAACCTCTATTGCTGCATACAACTTACGGCACTACGTAGATATGGCCTCATGAACATTGAATAAATGATTCCCACAACTATACATACAGAATAGGGTGGATAGTGGTCATATCGAAGATAAGATGCTGTCCAGTCCTTACTTCAATGATTTTGTATGAGTCATGTGAGGTTGTGCACATAAATAATGGACAAAGCATAAAGAATTCTCCAAACGCTTATAAAAATTCTGGAATTTCAATATATTCTGTGTGGCCTATAAAATGAATAAAAATGTACTGCAAATAATAATAATAATTTTAAAAAACCAAATAAAATGTGCTGCGCTACATGTCAAGGTGTTCAACACAGATCAGCATTTTTGTGAGGTCGAAGACCTCAGGCGCCATCCTCTCTTTGCCCTTCATCCATCATAAAGTTTCCCTACCTCAGGAGTAGTAAAGATGGACTATGCAAACCACCAGTATCAGTGGAGTCCTGAAAATCTTGCTTTCTTTCAAGCTCTCACTAACTTTGTGATATGTAAGGAGGTACGCCTATAATGGATATTACTTTCTTCCCTACCCCAACAACACTCACACGTCATAACTTGTCTTCAACCATCCTAATCGCTCATCAGTTTCGGGCCGAGAAGATTATCCTAATTACTAGAAATTGTTGCGGTTAATTACCAGGAATTACGGTTGTGGGCCGGATTATCTATCACCCTCTACCTAAGTCGCTATTGGTTCTACGTGCCGGACGACGATCTCCCGACCAATGAAAAACCTCCTCATCTGAAGAGTGAACGGTTGGTTCTAAAGAGCTATGGGAAATCTCATTATAGTCTGAAAATTCAATACAATTTTCAATTGATGAAAAAACCATAACAATAATTTTCGAGCTAGAGCATTTTGAAAATTACAAGCCCTATTTTTCACCCCATAAAAGGAAAACGCGGGTGGAAATTTTGATTTTGGAGATTTTTATTTTCAAAACCTTGAAAATTGAAAACAATGTTTCCGCTAAGTGGGTGGACTCGGAAGCTAAAACACAATTCAATGAGGAATTTCACCATGTCGGAATTTCCTATTTTTGACCCCAAAATCGGATTCAGCACCTCGAAAAAACCCCTTACGGCAAACTTTCAGCCCGTACTTCCTAATTTACGAATAAACAAAACAGTGTAGAAAATATGAACGTTTAAAAAAAAAACGGGAGGATAAGGTCATCCTAGAATAGTTCATTTACAGCCGCTTGAAGTGCTGAGATCGAGACATCCATAGTCCCCAGATGCAACATTTCACAAAACCAGTAAAGTTCAAAATTGAAAAACTGAAGAAAAAAATAGAAAAAGCAAGATGGGGAAAATTATGTTTCCCCTGTTTTTGTTTGATAAGTTTCCTCTTAGATAACACGTTTTCGTCATACCAACGGGCAACACTGGGAGGATATGGCGATCCGAACAGCCCAATCAGCTACGTTCCTGCTTCACGTTGAAGAGGTCCGTTTTCCCGGTTATTTTTTGAAATCATAAATTTTGATTGTCTCCCAAAAATAACAGGAGACTTATTTTCCGAAATCAACCCGATTTCATCTATCCCACATTAACTATTCAGGAAAAATGCAAACAGAATTCGGTGAAATTCCTCACTAGCAAAAATGGGATCTGCAATAATGTTGACTTTCTTTGTCAGTTCGCAGTGTATATTGTGTTCATATACCGTAATGAACTTTTGCTTTTGAATGAAAATCAATTCGAAACCGAAAGCCCGATTGTCCTTTCAACTAAGTGAAACCACAAATGCAAATACCAAACGTAGCCCACGCCCTACCCCGATATCGCGATATTGGTTCCCAATATCGATGCACAAATTAGCTCAGAGCAAACCGATACGCCTACACAAACGCAGTAATGGTAACCTCACATTCAATTTTCTACATTACGTTTGCACATTTCCCCCGAAATTGAAACAGCCGCAGTTTATCGTTCGGTATTGAGCGTTCAATTTGCGCCATCTTTGTAGTCTTAAGGTTCGATCATGCGATAATATATGAAAGTCGGTTTCCGCAGATCCAATTATAGACCATAACCGACTCCCACTTAGGGCCGGGGGTACAAATCATCGTTTAAACGGGGACACAGCTTTAAATGGGGACATAGTTTAAACACCGTTTAAACTATAGATCCCGTTTGGCGGGTGTACAAGTCCTTATCAGCTCGGTTTAGGAAACTGGAGATTAGGAATCCAGAGACGACGAAGACGAAGAGGAAGAGAACAAAACGGCATGGAACTATATAAAGGTTCCATACTGTTCCATGTTCGTCACTGCACATTTTCGACGAATTTCAAGGCAGAAGTTAGAATAAAAATCAACTTCACATTAATCAGGATAACCTAAAACCTCAATTTGAGTTTTGCTAGAATGAAAATACGGACGACTTTTACTTCAATTGACTCAAAAACCTTCATTTTTGCGTTTCTATTTAATGTAATACACTAGTGGTGAAAGAAAGGAGTGTCGAAAAATGAATAAAAACAAACCAACTATGAAAACGACGTATTAAGGTGCCCGTCCACTAGGTCGACAGCGCGGCGCGGCGCGGCGCGACGCGAAAAAAAATTTCTAGAAATATAATGGGAAATGAATGGCAGCCCGTCCACTAGGTCGACAGCGCGGCGCGGCGCGGCGCGGGTCGAAACTTTTTCGCAATCTGTCGCTCTCCAGACTTCTGGAGCGCGGCGTCGCGCCGCGCCGCGCCGCGCTGTCGACCTAGTGGACGGAGGGCGAAGCGAAAAATTGTCGACCTCGGTCATTTTCGTCACTGTTCGGCTTTCGTATACGAGGCTTAATCATGTGTGAAGCTCGAAAAACTTCCCCCTCGACATTCTAAAATAATTTATAAACTTTTGCTCGTCTCTTAGCAAATCTTGGAACAGGTGATTGTGCTCCCCCAGGTCCATCCTCTTTATTGGATGGACCTAAACTCTTCTCCTTTTCCCACCGATTTGGTCCTCTTCTTCTGCTTCCAAAGCTGCAACTAAAATGAACATTTCTTCTTCGTCGTCCGATGAAGACATAATATCTATGCCCCAGATTTTCCTGAGAAGGCACCTTCTCAGGCCGCGCCGCGCCGCGCTGTCGACCTAGTGGACGGCCAGCTTTAACTATCATGGTCGACCCAAAATTTGGTCATTCAAGAGTCTTCCCTGCCAAGAACATCGGTTTTTCGAAGATGTGGTGAGTACTTTCGTCATACTAATTTTATAGTATTTCTCATCATTAAACGAAATTTTGCATACCAAATACTTGCGACGGTAATGTGAAAGTGAATAGTGATCACTATTATTTCTTTGACTACCAAGCAACTTTGTTCAGAATATTGGTTGGTGTACGTAAATAATCATAATAACGATCGGTAGAATACCTGATAGAATGTGTTACCAAAAAGCACTCCTAAGAAACCAGCAAGTAGGAAGGTACCTACAGCAACTTATGTAGCTCAAATTGCTCGTAATACTTCTTCATCATAGTTACCTACTTCACAACTTTTTTCATCACACCCCATTCCGTTTTTTCAGGTGATTACGACGTTCAACTGAAGATACGTCTCCTACATAGGGTGCTGCCCTGTTCCTAATGGTCGTTTCCTCCTACCTTCCCATTTTATTTTATCAATACAATATTATTCTGTAGGTATCAATGAGGAATTTCACCGAATTCTGTTTGCATTTTTCCTGAATAGTTAATGGTGTGGGATAGATGAAAATCGGGCTGATTTCGGAAAATAAGTCTCCTGTTATTTTTGGGAGACAATCAAAATTTTTGATTTCAAAACTAACCGGGAAAACGGACGTGAAGCGGGAACACTCGCTGATTGGGCTGTTCGGATCGCCGTCTCCTCCCAGTGTTGCCCATTGGGACGACGAAATCGTGTTTTCTAAGAGAAAAGTTATCAAACAAGAACAGAGGAAACCTAATTTTCCCCATCTCGCTTTTTCTATTTTTTTCTTCAGTTTTTCGATTTCGAACTTTACTGTTTCATGAAATTTTGCATCTGGGGACTATAGATTTCTCGATCTCAGCGCTTCAAGCGGCCATAAATGAACTATTCCAGCATGACGTCATTTTCCCGGTTTTTTTAAACATTCTTATTTTCTACACTGTTTTGTTTACTCGTAAATTAGGAAGTTCGGGCTGAAAGTTTGCCTTAGGAGGTTTTTAGAGGTGCTGAATCCGATTTTGGGGTCAAAAATAGGAAATTCCGACATGGTGAAATTCCTCATTGTTGAATGCTTCTTCCAACTAGGTATTCCTTAAATTTAATGCATATTTGTGCAGACTAACTTCTACACTAAAATCGTCAGTGACATAGTTGAGCAGGTACTACAATATCTATATACATAAAACGCCAACTGTACGTACGTATGCACAGAGGGGTCGTGGGAGTGGGGAGAGTCAGCAGAATCGGAGACGGGAGGAGTTGGGGGTGGGAGGAGTCAGAGGGAGTGGGTGGCGGAGAGAGTCGGAGGAATCGTTTTTGCCTACTTTTAGTAGGCTTTTCAGCTAGTATTTGATAAAATTCAACCTCAACCAAAATACTTCACCACAATGGTAACAATATTTCTCGTTATTTATTGCCCACTAAGCTGAGCTTAAACGGCCATCAGCGACTGTTTAACTTTAGTCTTAGTTTAGCTCTTATCAGGAACTAAAAGCATAGTTTAGGAACTTGTACCCCTGCCCAAAACTGCATTCTCCGTTTAAACAGTAGTTTAATCGATGAGTGACGTTTAAACGGGTGTTGTACCCCCGGCCCTTAATGTGCTAACTTCCTGTGTGACCTGAATGAATTCGATATTGGGGATTTTGTCCCTCTAATGGTGAGGGGGGGGGGGTTAAAACTTGAAAATCTTTCCAGTTATGAGTTGTAAGAAACGGGAGATCATTGGACAGAACGACGTGTCGTGTCGTGTACAGGACGATTAGTAGGATCTTGCAGAGTTCTGGAGATTTGAACGATACTTAGCGATAACCATCACCTAAAACTTGAAATGTGAGTGGAAATTTTGCTTTGGGAGAACAGTTTTTTCATCAATAACAAATGAGAACAATGCTTCCACAAAATAAAAGTTTTTTTGTGTGTTTTTAACGTTTTTGAGTAAAATGAGAAGTTTTAAAATGTAAATGAGAAAAGTTCACTTTTTGAGAGAAAAAACAACTCATTTTTGAATTGCTATATCTCCGTAATTATTAACATAATAAGATGAAGTTGCTTTCAAAATTTCGCATATTTACCTTCTTAAAAAAGTTAGTGGGAATAAATTATTGAAATAAATTGTAATAGTTGAGAACTTATGGTTAAAAGATCGAAAAAGTGCAAATATTAGTGAGTTGCGAGTGCCTACATCAGGAAATTAGATTACTGGTTGCTAAGAATGCAAAACTGAGTACAACTCGAAAAGGTCTGCCAAGTGGGTGTAGCACATAGCTTCCTCGTATCCATAACCCGATTGTATAGATGATCCGATGCATAGAAGTTGATCTCGAAACACATTAATATCTAAGTACCTTCCACTACCCTCTTAGAGGACCATCTACAAGGCAACCCGCACAATCCCTAAAAATCAAAATCGGGTGGAAAATGTAGAAGCTGTTGCAGTTACAAGGAGTTCACGTCTGCAAATGCGCAGTCGTCACTATCAGTCCGGGAGCGATGATTTTCATTAGGGAAAAGGTTCATTATTGAAAATAATAAACCAAAACCGCAGCAGTAGGCTTTTTATTTCACCCCAATCCGTCAATCCCTGAAAAGTCTTCATAACTTCGTATAGTTTTGCCCGTTACAAGGTCTCCTTGACTTAGATACACATACACAGATACGGAAACAAAATTATTCTGGAAGGCCTAAAACTTGAAGTGTAAATGGAAATTTTGATTTTGGAGAAAATAATTTCGTTTTTCAACATTGAAAAGTGAAAACTGCTTCCGTTACCCTGGTAGACTTGGAAGCAAAAGGCCAAACACTAACGTGGGGGAATTTACGATTTTTCAGATTGTTGTTAGGACCTGTAAGGGTAGTTTATCCCTAAATTTGCAACCCAGAAAACCAGAAAACTACTGACGTATGCGCTGAAACTCGTGAAATAAAACGCTGCAAATCATTGCTCAAAGGTTTATTATTTTCTGTATATAGCATTTCCGAATTGAGTTAAACTTTTTCCATTTAGATTTAAACCTTTTCCATTTAGATTTAAACCTTTTCCACTTAGATTTAGACCTTTTCCATTTAGATTTAAACCTTTTCCATTTAGATTTAAACCTTTTCCATTTAGGTTTAAACCTTTTCCATTTAGGTTTAGACCTTTTCCATTTAGATTTAAACCTTTTCCATTTAGATTTAAACCTTTTCCATTTAGATTTAGACCTTTTCCATTTAGATTTAAACCTTTTCCATTTAGGTTTAAACCTTTTCCGTTTTGATTTAAACTCCATCAAAACGTCAGTAGTTAGCCCCATCAGAGTAAGTAAGTGAGTAAGTAATATTATTCTCATTTGCATAGCGCCATACACATTCTGTTCCACTTCAGATGTGATGAAAGAAAAATACTGTACTTAATTTATAACTTCCGTTCATGAGAAATTCTTGTGTTCAAAAAACATACGTTCATTATTATATATATTTATTATTATTACATTTCTGTGCATAAAAAAACACTTGCATGATTTAATTTTCAAGTTGTGGCATAATAACGTCGGGTTAGAGATAAAAGTACCGAAGAGGTAAATTCATATTGTGCGAAAATCAAATTAAACGGTATAACTTTTTTAAACAGATAGATTAGATACTACCTACCTACCACATACTACTTCACAATCAAGTTTATTAGGAAATGCTTTAATGAAGGAAATGGAAGAAAATGGAAAAGGTTTAAATCTAAATGGAAAAGGTTTAAATCTAAATGGAAAAGGTTTAAATCTAAATGGAAAAGGTTTAAATCTAGATGGAAAAGGACTAAACCTAAATGGAAAAAGTTTAACTCAATTCGGAAATGCTATAGATCACCCTTCAGTATAGATCCCTCCCTACCAATCGTAGGTAAGTACCTAGTAGAGCATTTTTGAAAATTTCAACCCTTCATTTCCATTTGGTTGGTGGTTGGGCAAAACACATTTTAAAGGGAGTTTTTGCAACTTGGAGGTAAAAATCTAGCTTGCAAAGAGAGAAATTTTGCCGGGGCTAGACCCAGAGCGACCTCATGGACGCCACGCCCCATACATACGACCTATGGTTGGTATGTAGTGGCAAAGCTGTGTTCTTAGCAGACGAGTGATTTATATAGAAAAAATAAACCTTTATGTAATAATTTACAGGCTTTGATTAATTGACTGGGTTGAAGGGCCAAAGGAAAGTGAAGTGCCAACTTGAATCCGTCACTAATTTTCGAACACCGTATGGAATAATTTTATATTTTCCCTTTTTTCGAAGTATTCCCTGTGCTAAAATTGCCACCTCGTTCTTTGATGAAAACTGCTTCGTTAGAAAGAGATTTTCAAAGGGTTTTTCTTCATGATGGAAAAGGTGATACCTGACGGCGAAATGGCGAAATTTTACTTTCATCATTTTTTTCCCCATAAAATGGAGAAAAAAAACTCGTGTGAAAGGGGAAATCTCGATGAGAGTGCGTGGGCTCGCGTGAAGAAGAACGGAGGGAAAGGGGAAATGAAAAAGAACAGACGAACGAAGGGTGAAGAGGAAAAAAGATGAAAACAAGGGTGAGGCGGACCGGGGGTGTGGCGGCGCACGCAGGCTCCCTCCCCGTATCGACTAGCCGCCTCGTCGCTCCTCCTCCGCCGCCACGTCACACAGCTTCCCTCTCAACTAGTCTTATTGACCTCAGTGGCGTAGGTTAGTGTTCGGATCAATACAGGCGGAATGTAGGCCTCGATTCGGATCAATATCGATCGAATCAGACTGCGCCTGACACGAGACGGATCGCCAAAGCCACCTTAGTGAGGATTTCATAAAAAATTACACATTTTTCAAATTCCATATTTTCCTAAATTTTCGAAAAAATTGAGTAATAACTACTCAATTGCAATTATTGCAATGACTATCAGAAATTGTCATCGTTGAAATCCGTCAAGGGACATTCTAATCCGATTCTTAGAGTGTAATAGTTTTCTATAGGCATGTCTTTCTATCTTTCCATATATTATTGTTAAATTTTGGACTACCGCGGAAAGATAAAAACTTCTGCCAAATGGTTGTGGCACTTCCTTGTATCCATAACCCGATTGTATAGATGATCCGATGCACAGTAGTTGATCTCAAAACATCAATCTCTAAGTACCTTCCACTACCCTAATAGGGGACCATCTACACGCCAATCTAAACAATCCTGAGAAATTTCGTCGAAATTGGATGGAAAATGTTAAAGTTATGGATGTTACAAGGAACTCACGTTTGCGCACGCGCTGCGGCTATCAGTCTGGAGACAATGATTCTCATAGGGGACCATCTACAACCAAATTCGCAAAATCCCTGAAAATTTCATCGAAATCGGATGAGAAATGTGGAAGTTAGGGCTGTTACAAGGATTTCACGTTTGCGAATGCTCAGTCGCTTCCATCAGTCCGGGGATGATGTTTTTCATAGGGGACCGTCTACACGTCAACCCGCACAATCCCTGAAAATGCCATCGAAATCGGACAATAACTTCTTATAGTTATGTCCGTTACGAGGATTTCATGGCAGACACACAGACACTGAACCAAAATTGTTCAGAAAGGTCTAAAACGCAAAACGCGAGTGAAAATTTTGATTTTGGAGAACTTTTTTTCAACCTTGAAAAGTGAAAACAAAGCTTCCGCTACCTTGGTAGACTCGGAAGCAATTAACGAAAAAAAAAAACAATTTTAAAAACAAGCATTTATTTATTGTTAATAAAATGAACTAAAAAGTTGAAAATAAATTACCTCTAATAAGAAATATAACACTTTATAAAGATAACACTTTATCACATTCCCAATTTTATAAATAAAAGCGTGTTGACAGTTGCATTGTGATAGTAAGAGGAAAAAGGAGATACTAAATATAACACGCTTTTATTTATAAAATTGGGAATGTGATAAAGTGTTATATTTCTTATTAGAGCTAATTTATTTTTAACTTTTTAGTTCATTTTATTAACAAAAAATTAAAGATTGTTTTTAAAATAGGTTTTTTTGTTTAATTTATAATTTACGACTAAAAAGTTAATGAATTGGAAGATGGTCCCCCAGGAATTGAAGGATGGAGGAATTGTGAAATGGAGGCTGCCCTTCATGAATAGGAAGCTGCCCTTTATGAATTGGAAGGCGGTTTTCTACGAATGTCCATTATAATGAAATGGAGGATGGTCCCCTATGAATTGGAAGATGGTCTCAGAAAGTGAATAATATTGGATTGTCATCCGATTTATACATGCATGAAAAAAAAGAACATGCTGAAATTTTCAACTTTCCAGCGGTCTCAAATTTTCCATTTTAAAATTCAAATTGGAAGAGTAAAGAAAATTTGAATGCCAAAAAGTGTGTTTTACAAGACGAAGAATCCTCGAGAATCATCTTGAGATCGAGGGTGACCGCGTAAAACACTCGATTTTCTTGCAAAACACACGTCTTTTTGGCATTCAAACTTGGTTTACTCCTCCAATTTGAGTTTTAAAAAAAGAAAATAAACCAAAAATTGATAGACCGTTGGAAAGCTGACAATTTGAGCATGTTTTTTTTCGAAGAGCGACCATCGAAATGGGGAGGAACTTAGCTTCGATCAAATAAAGTCAAATTTCGAAAAAATGTAAAGTTATGTTTTTTAAGGATATTTTATTTCTAAAAATGTTGGTTAGCTTGGAGCAGGTAGCTTGGAAATATAACGCTCTATCCAACGATATCCTCAAATTTGAATTTACTTACTTGGTGAATAACAGGAGTTATGGTAGTTTTAATGACGTAAGGTCGAAAATACGAGCAAAACCTTTAAATTGAAAAAAGAACTGGAAAAACAAGGAGTTAAAACAAAATTGCTAGGAGACTTTTTCGTAGGAAATCAAATCCTGAAGTTATGCCCAACTTAAACGTAGACACCCTGAATATCAATGTCTTTGCACTGAGCAGGTATTTGAGATATACAGTCGTCCAGAGGAGAAAAGTAGTTTTTCCAGTTTTCAGAAAGCTGGTTTTGCGTTTTGTTCCATTAAAACCTTAATTTTGATCGAAAATGTGATTTTTCTTTAGCAAAATAACTTTGCACACTTTCTTTGTTTTATTCCATTGATTTAACGCACAAAATACAAAAAATTACATTTTAAACTCATTGAACTATAATTTTTCATTATTGAGTTTCTCCCGAATTCCCTGAGGATTTCAACAGTTGGGGTGAAACTGCTCTATACCCTTGCGTTATTCACAAAATGTTTTTTTTTTTTTTCGATGTCCAACAATCAGTTTACCATCAGCAGTATCTCGCTTATTGTATTTCGGAATCCAACTATATCAAAAATTCAAAATGTGAAAAAATCGAGTTACTGATTTTCTTCTTTGGACGGCAGTATGAGAAAAGTAGTTTTTCCAGTTTTCAGAAAACTGGGTTTGAATAATTTTGTGGAACAAAATTATTTTGTTCCATAAAAACCTCAATTTTGATCAAAAAAGTGATTTTTCTTTTGGAAAATAAATGTGCATTCTTCGTTTTATTCCATTGATATCACGCGCAAAATACTACAAAGAAATTATATTTAAATTCATTGAACTATTTTTCATTATTGAATTTCTCCCGAATCCTCCAAGGATTTCAACAGTAATGAGGTGAAACTGCTTTCTACCCATGGATCGCTAACAAACGGCTATTTTTTTCGTTCTCTAACAGTTCACAAACAGCAATAACTTGCTAACTGTTTTTTCTGAATCCAACGATATAAAAAATTCAAAATAATGTAGAATTGAAATTCAAAATCGAGTTGGGTACTGCTTTTTTCCTTTGGACGGCAGTATAGCTACATTCACAGTATTACAATGCGAACCGCCATGAAAATAATATTTAAAAAATTGGTTATATTATATAAATTAAACGCTACTTACTCAAATTTATGATTTAGACTTTAAATTTAGGTTTGAATCCAACATAACCTTGAAAACGCGGACCCTAACGAGATCCAACTCCACCTGTGGATCTTGAAGATTTTCTCATCTGCCTGCCGAAAAAAAGTAGACGTTATTATTTATTTTTAATCAAATC
Source organism: Apolygus lucorum (assembly GCA_009739505.2). Classification (NCBI taxonomy): domain Eukaryota; kingdom Metazoa; phylum Arthropoda; class Insecta; order Hemiptera; family Miridae; genus Apolygus; species Apolygus lucorum. The sequence continues at coordinate 42,474,411 of CM019182.2, forward strand.
CTATGCCACGCCTACTTGGCATCTTAAAAACTTCCAGTCGTACTTCACAGAGCAACGAAAAAGCTTCGTGACTAGCATGCATGTCGGAATTCCTTCGTTCAACGACCGCTTACGTCACCGATCTCCATCGAGGATCCCGAACTAACCATCTGATGCTAGCTCGCCTGTCGCAACTAATCGTTATAAAATCTCCTCTATAAATAGCAGATTTTCAGACTAATAATTCTGAGTCACTTTCTCGTATTGATCCCGAGCCTCCGACGACGAGGCCTGAAGTAATGACCAGCTTTCAGTGGTTATAAATGACCCCGCAATGAATTTACTTGGATCTAGTCATTCCTGAAAAACCAGTTTCGCTTCATCGAGATGCTCGGACACACTCAGCATCCAACTTGGGAGATCGAATGAATAGTTTTTCGGTTTTTTGACCGCCGTGGCGCCGACCCCTCTCATGCACGTAATCGGCCAATTACTGCTGGTTGGAACTACTGATCACGCTAACGTGACTAGAAAGACTGAAGTACCAAAGCCATTTGTGCGTGTTTCCGAGCCAGAATAAATTAGGAAAGCAGTTACACAACTCCTCAAGGTCAAGTTCAGCTCGATCGCTAATATGTACTTCCCCTTCCCTCGATCTTACTAACCAGATTGGCCACTATTTTGTTTCAGATCACAGAGGAGCCATGCTTATGATGTAGATTACGCTCATTTATAACAATAATTTTCACCGGTTTCTTACTTTCCTCAAACCACCTAAAATATAAAAGGAAAGTAATGCAACCAACATACGAGCGATTTTCTGAAAAATCTAAAACCTTTATTTAAGAACGAGTAGGATCAGCGTTTCAGACAACTTTATGTAAGCCAGGATAGATACGTTCTTGCCCACAATAATTACGGTCTGCCAAGTTGGATGGGCTGTGTACATACCATAAAGTGGACATGGTTCAGACAAAATTACCTAATACTTATGCAACAGAAAAATGTTTTGAATGAAGAGTTCCAGTGAGTCGGAATTTTGTGTTTTCGATTTCAAATTCGGTTCGGAATTAGATAGATAATATTTTTTTGACACAGAAAAAACAGTTTGTACAGTTCAATGTACAGTTCAGGAGGAAAAATGCAAGAACTTACTATCCCTCATTAGAATAGAATATCAATTTATTGACAGAAAGAAAAAACGTCTGCCAAGTGGGTGTGGCTCCGATGCATAGTAGTTAATCACAAAACACCAATCTCTCAGTAACTTTCACTACCCTCATAGGAGACCATCTACACGCTAATCTATACAATTCTAAAAAATTCCATCAAATTCGGATGAAAAATGTAAGTGTTATGGCTGTTACAAGGATTTTACGTTTGCGCATGCGCAGTGGCTACTATCAGTCCGAAGGTGGTGATTTTCATAGGGGACCATCTAAATACTGATCTGTAACATCCCTGAAAATTTCATCAAAATCGGATGGAAAATGTGGAGGTTATGGCTGTTTCAAGGAATTCACGTTTGCGCATGCGCAGCGGCTACGGTCGGTCCATTGGGAACGATTTACAACCTAATCCGCATAATCTCTGAAAATTTCATCGAAATCGGGTAAAAAAAGTGGAAGTTATGGCCGTTATAAGGAATTCACGTTTGCGCATGCGCAGTCGCTTCTATCAGTCCGGGGATGTTGATTTTCATAGGGGACCGTCTACACACCAACCCGCACAATCCCTGAAAATTTCATAGAAATCGGACAATAACTTCGTATAGTTATGCCCGTTACAAGGAATTCATGAAAGACAGACAGACAGACACGGAACCAAAATTGTTCAGAAAGGTCTAAAACGTAAAACGCGAGAGAAAATTTTGATTTTGGAGAACTTTTTTTCTCATCCTTGAAAAGTGAAAACAAAGCTTCCTCTACCTTGGTAGACTCTGAAGCAATAAATCACAGAAATGACAATAGTCTCATAAGAATTCTTTCTTCTGTCCACCAAACTACTAAGTTCTTACGAACTTGTGGCGGCTGGTGGAGCTATTCTCAGAGAAAAACTAGTTTAAAAAACAACTAAATATCATCAAACACCTAGAGAGCAACGCACAAATAAACAAACGTTAAAATATTTAAATAAATTTATTCCATAAATTCTTTAATTTTAATCAAACTCTCCTTCTTAAAGCTCCCTAAATCACCAAAATCGTCAGAGTTAATGTTACAGGCATAGAGGAATACCTTATGATGAGAATAATTCTTTGCAAACTCAGTAATAAGTTTTGGGAGTTGAATATTTGAAGACATTGCAGTACGTGAGTACGGCTTCTATGATCAAGGTGGATGCCCGTCTTATAGACGAATAGACACGCTTGTATCAAAAATACTTGCCTAACATTCAGCACCTCAAATTCATTGTGGAGCAGACCAGTAGAATATCTAGCATTCTTCCTGAGTATGATGAGGCTTAGTCCCGAGTTGTAGGTTGTCTTTGCAAAAACGCTCACTTTTGGCTAAATTACAGGTAAGAATTCCGAGGTAAATTACAACATTATTGCATAGGTATTTTGTTAACTCATGTGAATCCTAAGTCACCTAAATTACACTATTATTACATACATAATCTCACGTATGTAATTTATTTCGTAATCGTACATAAATTCTATTTTACTACTATAAGTAGATGCTGCCTTACGCATCTTGAGCCCTCTTCAGTTACCACCCATGTTAACACTAGTTAATTGTACTTTGGTCTAGTGAACTTCATATTGCCATCAATTACTCATGTATCATGTGCAGTATGAATTTTGTGCTGTGAGTCGTCAGTGACAGTCTACTTAGGTCTTGGAGCAATAATATTTCCTGCGGCAACATGAATATCTACTATTATACAATGTATCACGCAAAGAATTTTCAATTACTTAGTGTCTTGCAGAATTGCAAAAGCAGGTTGTTTTTACGTAGGGTGGAGTGGGGTAATTGTGTAAACGGGGCAAATGTGTAAGTGGTTCAAAAAATGGCGCCAAATGAAACTGGATTTTCGAATGTCATCTCTATGGTTGTGTTTACATCTGATACGTCTTATCACAAAAGTTGGTTGTACTCTGACCGCGCTCTCATGTGCTACCGACTTGTTTTCGTGGAGAGTCCCTTTTCACTCGTGAGTCAAGTGCAGTGCTTTGTGCAAATTTATTGTAAATGGACTGTCAATATAAGTTTTGTGTGTCATTCCGTCCAGTTTTCATATTCTGGTAAGTACTTTTAATGATTATAATAGTATACAACTCTTGAAACTTCCGTATTCTGTAGAATTGGCTGTGGTACACAAATGCCCCTTGATTTTACCATGTTGGGGTAAAAGTGTAAGCTCTCCACGGGGCAAATGTGTGGCAGCAGGTGCATGTGATTTTACGTTTATTTTTATGAAATAAATATTTTTTGCTTGTTTGGTGGTTAATTTTCTTCTCCTTTTGATCTAAGTCACTTATTTTTGGTTTGACCTTTCTTTTTATCACTAATATCCTTCCTTTATTTCCCCCTTGTTAGCACTTGTTGGAGAAAAAAGTTTGTTTCTACTGGAAAAAATGTCGCAAAAAAATTTCTGAATATCCCGTTTTGTTTGTTTTTAGTGGCCTTTTCACGCATTTGCCCCGTAAATATTTGAGTTGATAAGAAATTAGAAAACAGAACCACTTACTTACACATTTGCCCCATTTCAACGGGGAAATGTGTAGCAAGAAGGTCTTTTTAAAAAAATAGAGCTGAGACCTATGAAGAAGTTGAAAAATTAAAATATCAATCCAGCGATTGTAATCAGCATTAAATTGCGTAAATTTTAAAGAAAAAAATATTACTCTAGCTGTAACTGGGGCAGAGCTATGTGAGGTTAAAGTTGAACAATTGAAAATTTGGTACGCAATTACCCCACTCCACCCTACTTAATGGTAAACCTTACAAAACATACTTGAATTAGAACCCCTTTAACTTACATCACATTAAGATTGGTAGAAAAAGCAGGTGAGGTTTCAGGGGACGTCGTAACGGTATTGCGACACCCTTTTTCCAATCATCGGATAGCCCTCGTATTTGAGAAAACTCTCACTCAGCCGGACTTGATCATTGGTTAAACGTCATCAGAAACTGAAATAGATTATACTGGGTGTCCCAGAATTAATTATCTAAACTTCAGGTACTGATACTACGACTAATTTGCAACTAATTGCATTTTTTTTCAGAAACCCTCATCTAATCCTACTTTAAAAAAGACATTTAAAAAAAGAAAATGTCTCGTGTTTTCGATCCTGATTATTGAAAATGCCTGTAACTCGCTTAAACAACTTCAAACACAAATTTCTCCCCTGAATTCGATTGAAAATTTTTTAATTTTTCTTTTTATACCTATGGAAAGTTGCTGAATTGCAGGGATTTTTTCAGAGGAGAGGACCGTTAGGGGATTGGTTAAATTCTTGTTTAAAAATACCTACTGCAAACTTCAACCAACAAGTTAATCTTTACGAATGTTTCACTTTGGCGTAATTTTTTAGGTACTCAGCAACAATTTGATGCTATTTTAATTAGTATGTCAAAATTTAACGTTGACGACCACCAATTATAGTGAGAGAAGAGATTCACTTTATCTGAGTTGGTCCTAATCACTTTCAGTTGTGCCCTTTGTGGTAAGTTTCAGGAGGAACAGGAGAGAAGTTAGCTTTCATCTCACGGAGCAGATCTAAATTACTCTCAACCGACCAATCTCCCAGAGGCTGTGTACCAAATGCCTCGTGGTTGCAATTTTAATCTTAAAATCTTGAGAAGCTTGGAGCGAAAAGTTATAATTGGCAGGAGATAGTAAATAATACAGTAAAAGTGTGTTATTCAAATTTAAAAACCAAAAATATTAGGCAGTACTGTACTCAGCTTGAGGATCAGGAATAGTTAGGCGACTTTTCCCCCGTAACTCATTCATTGCGCTTAATATTTATATCCAACCACATCATTGATTTAGAGCTGCTTCAAAGACTTATTTTTATCATAGGGGAGCGGTCAAATTAGTTTTAACTTATTATTGATTGAGGTGACAGCAGCGCTCCGGGCGGCGTCGGCCGGCTCTATTCAGGTCGATACTTCCCAGCTGTTTCAGCCGGTGGAAAATTCCTCCTGATTCGCCGTTCTTACTGCAGCGTTGAATGGAATCAGAAACATCCGCATTCACTGCAGTGTCAGTTCGTAGAATGGCCATACACAAATTCCAATATACTTTCATCATACCACAGTTAATTAATGCCCTGAGTGACTACGAGGTGGTGGCTGAACAAACCTGGGAGGGAGGTTACAGTGGAATTGGTTATGTTCGGAAGGCGGGAGGGATGTAAGCCGCCGGGGTGTGAAAGAGGGAAATGTTTAATGATGAATCCCTCGTAATCCGACCACACCTTCTTCTCTTCACCTTTGCTACCGTCCACGGATTAAATCTCCAATCGGGAGTGAGTGGACTGGTTGAGAGGAAACTGGTATAAAAATTGCGCCTATTCAGAATCCATGGTTGGAGGAAACTGATCCAAAGCTTCACCAAGTAGGGTGAAGGATGGATTCTACGACGTATCTTATTGAAGTACCAAATATTGTCCTGAATGTCATTTGTCTGGGGTCAGTCCGAAAATTATCCTTGAAAAAAATGCCACTATTTCCTAGATGGGATTCTAGCTTTTTGATTGGCTGGAGGTACCAGCATTCGGATTGGTGGAGGGTCCTGCATTTCGATTATCTGGAAGTTACTGTACTCTGATTGCTGGAGGTTTCTCCATTCTGATTGGCTGAATGTTCCTTTTTCTGAATGGCTGGAGATCATCAGGGGTTTGCTACTGAAACCTGATTGGCTAAGGCGGAAACTGGGCCGAAAGCTGAGAGAAAGAAGTAGTTATGTTGGACTCTATTCTTTACAGCATTGTATTACCAATGCCTTTATTTTTTGTGAAGAGAATTTGAATGTAGCCCGCAATTATCGAAGACACTCTACCGCATAGCACTCCGGTCTTGCGAAAAAGTCGACTTGTAACTCTGAGGAACAGATGGGAAGAGCGACTCCTGACATCTCGATGAGACAACTAACAATAATTCAGTCCACGAACTGAGCGAAATGAGCGAAAACTCTCCCACACCTGTTTGAGAGAAATGAGTGAGCATAACCACAGGGTGAAGTAATTCCTTGTACTTAGAGAGTAAACAATCTTCGAATGGAACTTTTCACAATACCCTAGGGTAAACCCGGTAAATATAGGGGGGTCGCCATAACCCGAATTCTCTTCGAACTAGAACTGTCACCTAAACCTAAAAAACTAAATCGACGAACTCGGATTGCAACAACATGGTTCTTGACTGTCAGCAAAGACAAGAATAAAGCTAATTAGATCGTTATACGGAGTACAAAATCACTTCATTGGATTCATTAACAACTTAAGGTGCCAACTGAATATACTTAATGAATGTACAAAGAAAATTTAATTACCATTTTGCTGGATTCTACTAGTCGATATGAATACCTTCTCTTTCATCGTGGAAGCCCTAAGTAATTAGTAGGTAATAAAAGGGAAGGCTCGTTCCATTTCCCTAAATAGGAGTCAATTCGCACTTGACGTAATACGTTGGTGTACACTCCACACTTCGAGACGTTTCCAACGATACCTTATCATACATTGTGAGGTAAAAGCTAATGTAAATTTTTCTTTCGGTTAGTCTAGAGAACTAGGTAAGATCCTTTTGAGAGGAAAACTAAGAAATTTTGGAAAGCAGTCAGACCAGCTGCGAGAACCAAAATCTATTCTGTACGCACCAAGAGATATGAAACTCGATACTACACGTAAGAATTTGGAGCGCAGGAAGTGATTGGGATGAAGCCAGATCAGCTGCGTAGCTGCTGTGCTCTTGTTTGTTTCGGGACGTTGGAAATTCAGAAAGATGTATAATTTATACAGGAATGGTTATTCCTGTAAGCTGAGTAAGATGTTACATAATACATGAGGGTTATGGAATGAGACGACTAATTTTACAGAGGCGTGAATCGTGCCAATTTTATTTTCTTTATGATGTACCTTGTACAAATAAATAGGTGAATGTAATCTAAATTGTGAAATAAGTCTATGAATACTTTCACGTAGAAGGTTCCCTTTGTCGGCTTCTTTGTGCATATCGAGTCTTGAATGAGGTGAATCCACAGAAGTGGGGGGAGACGGACCCACACTTGTCAGGGAAAGGTACTCCGACACATTCCGTTTGTTTTGACGCGAGGAAGCTCGCTAACATCAATTAGTTGCATAACATCTCGATACTTTTGACCTTGGCGAAGGCTTCAAGTATCGTTGGCATCCAGCCCACAGAGCTCAGAGCTCAGTATTCGCCAACCTTGAACTTCTGCAGGGTCTAGAGCAGTTGGATGGAGATTGCCATCACGCAGAGTCAACGCCTTTGCAATTTTTTCCCACAACCGCGGAGCAGATTACGAAGTACAGCCAGGTTTAAGGGGGCGCGGGACTCAATGCTCAGATCAGCGCCAACCAAGAGATAGCGCTGACGCTCGTGGGAAGAAAAGGCTATCACGAAGAAACTATCCGCAAGAGCGCTAGCATCGCTTGTTTACTCTCGTTCTCTCGGAGTTTTCTTTCCTGCTTTCTTTTGTGTCTGTAACCTCCCCCTCCCGCGTCTTGTCCAACTTGATAACGGAAGCCTTATCAAATCCAGATTTTGATTTCGCAAAAAGACGTTTTGGTGAAGTTAATATCAAGTGCCTGGACTACCATCCGTGTATGTTCTCTCTCCGTGTTGTTCCGAGTTTGAATAGTTGATTTGTTCAGCAATGCTCCACGAAGGAAGGACAGGAGTTCGAATGTATACACATGGACGGAAGCAGTTACAGGAGAACAAAACGCCCTTGGAAAGTAAAACGTTTGTTGGTGAGTAAGTGATATCTACTTCTTTCTAGTGCTAAAGTGTTTTTCGAAGCTAGGCACCTACTAATTGAGTAGTCGTCAATGATATTCGAACAGAACCTTCTATCTGAATCTTTCTTCTGTTACACCTTTACAATTTTGAGCTACCTTACATAGCCGTAGGTACTTATGAAATCCGTAATTATAAGATTACATAAAACAATCGTTGGTTAATAAGTAGAAAGATTTACCTAATTCGTCATGCTTTTTGCAAGATATTTTCTTTTTTTTGAATGGGCATGACCATTTTGTGGGATAGTCCCACAAAATTGTCGTGCTCCCCCAACAAAGGTTGTTAGTTTGTAGTGGAAATTAAAATACCTATCAATTATTACGGTAGTGATGATAGTGGAAAGATTATGAATAGGTAGGTACATGGAGTTGAGAATCAAACCATTTCTTCTAGAAAACCTTACCAAAATCACTATAAATTTTATAAATGGCTCTAAATTAGTTATTTTACCTAACGTACCTACCTAGATGATGGATTTCTGAATCCCATTCAAATTAGGACCTTTCATAATGTTAGGATTATTTTGGTGGCCTGTGCAGAGATGGTCGAATTTTAATTCATGAACACGATTAAGAATACAAATCATGTCTGCGATTTTATGATTATGAATACCATCGTATTTACATTTCCCGCGTATTAGTATTTTGAATAAGATTTTATTATTTTTTCTATAATTTCCCTGAAAATTGAATTTTTTAACGATTTTTCCTGAAAAGCATACTTTTATTTACCTATGATGTTCTCCCGAACTCTGGACATATTTTCGCAAAAAATAAAATGCCTACGATTTTCTTCGAAAATTTCGTCGAAGTTTCAATACGAATGGTCGTAGCGAGTTTGGAGGGGTCTCACTCGATTCGTCGTGAAAAATCCTATAAGAATTCGTCAGCGTTTCGAATTTGATTGATTATTTTGACAATGTTAGGCCATAAATATGTCCAGAGTTCGGGAGAAAATCATTTTAAAAAAGTATGGTTTTCAGGGAAAATCGTTTTTAAAAAAATCGATTTTTAGGGAAATCATGTAACAAATTCAAAAATTGTATTCAAAATACGAATACGTGGGAAAATGGTATTCTAAGTGGGAATACGATTGTATTCCTATTCATAATCATAAAATCGAAGATATGATTTGTATTGATTTTTTAAAATTTGTTTTCTTTCTTCATTTGTATTTGTTTTGATTTTGTATCCATGCCCATCTCTGGCCCAGCTTCATGCATTTATGAAATATACTTCAAAAAAAGATGATACTGGCTTAACATACCATACCAGGTAAAATTGTACGTAGGGTGAAACAGATTTGTGTAGAACAAAGTTTTTAATAAAAACCTTTTTTATCTAACGCTTTCTGGTTGGAATTGAATATTCGATTCCAATGAGAAGTCCTCCGGAATGCATATAATACCAAACAATGTTTGTAGGTACTAAATATTCTCGAAACTATCACACTCCCTCCAAACATCATGACTGATGGGGTCGAATTTATTTAAATTTCAATTATCAGAGACACGAGTTATTCCTCGTTGACGTTAGTGTTGGATTGAATCCTGTAGCTGCCTACTTGGCTAAAAATACAGAAACATTGTTCTATCATTAGTATTTTGAACTCGCTGATAAAAATCCTGATTACTCGTAATTTTATTCAAGTATTTTGTTCTGGTTTATAACCAACCGTGGACCCATATTCTTAATTATTGTTTGTTGTTTGTATCTCTTCTTACATGTTTATAGTAAAATTATCAATAGAAACCTAAATTTTTCTGTTTTTTTTTCCCAGGAGAGATTTTACTCAGAATTGTATATTTTGCTGGAGACTTTTCTGGAACAAATCTCATTGAACCAGCACCCAGGACCGTTTGAAAGCAACTTGTCCATCACATTGATAAGACAGTGAAAAGCTGCTCTGTCTAGCCAGCATCCTCACCTCCAGATGTAAAATTTAACTGAAGTTTTGTTTGTATTCAAATAGTTGGTAATAAATATGATTATTGTTTTTTTGCAGTTTGAGGTTACCTAATGGTCAATAAATCATTTGTACTTGATCATTTGTACATTTGTAATTGATTTCTACCAGATGTGGAATCTCTACGTCTCCCTCTTTCCAAAAAGTATTCACCAACTATTTAGGTTGAAGTTTTATTTTCAGTCTACCTAACATACTGTAGGAATGGTTAGAGTTGAGGTGAACAAAATTAAATTGAATATTTTGAATCACTACTTCGCCCTCTTTCCAAAAACTGTAGGTACGTTGAAGTTTTATTGCCAGCACACCTACTGAAGGTAAAATGTAAAAAGTAAGTTCTACCTTATTTGAATATCCACGCTGCAAATTATTACACAAAGATTTATTATTTCAATGTAGATCACTCATCTGCAAAGAACTCGGCTTTGCCATTATCACTTATTTTACTTACCTACTTCACAATCATGTTGATTTGGAAGAAATAAATGCTTCACACTCATTTCCAAGAAATAAGAGTTGTGGGTCCCTTCATTAGGAAATTTGATTACTGGTTGCTAAGGACTCAAAACGGAGGACAACTCGAAGAAATGAACAACCATCGTATTTTGGTCAGGTAAAATTGAAGTTTAGGCCTCTTTTACGATTCACACTTGTGTTTCTGATTTATCATAAGTCCAACCCATAAGATCTCATAGGGAGAGAACAGTTTGTCGTACTCTGGGTGGTCTAATTCGATTCTAAAAATTCGAAACTATTTTAAATTGATGAAAAAACAATATCTTTGGATACACATTTTTTGAGCTAGGGCATTTTAAAGATTTCAACCCTTAGTTTTCAACCCTTAGAAGTGACTGACGTCAACCAAAAGCTTCGGGGCAAGAACTAGACCCCAAATGGAGCCCATATACCAAATTTCATCAAAATCGGTACATGGGAACTACCTAACAACTAAGGAAAATGCCGCATACGGGCGGCAAAATTTTCATTCGATTTTCGAATTCCATCTTGAAACGTAAACCAACAAATTTTTTTTTGGGGGGGGGGGGGTAAACTTTTTTTTTCTTGGTCGATTCCTAAGGTTCACTATTGAAATTAATAAACCAAAATTATGCACTCAACTCCGTAGGTTAAGGTTACATTTTCAGCATACCTACATATCATACTGTATGGTCAGGGTGGGGGTAAAATATTATAGAATAGTACCAGAATAAGAATTTCCACATCGCCCTGTTTCCGAAAAGTTCTCACACAACTATGAAGGTTGAGGTTAAATTTTAGGCATAACTAACAGGTAGGTGGTACCTATTGTTGGTATGGTCAGTTTTGGGGGTAAAATACGTAATAGTACCTGAATATGAATTTCCACATCGCCCTGATCCCGAAAAGTACTAATTTGAAATTATATAGATACATTTTTAATTCAAATTATTTTGTATATTTACCTATTAATTTAATAATATTAAAATAATGAAAAGATACATGTAGGTACAAAAAAATTAAAATAAAAAATTTTGAATGAAAATACATTTTTTTTAGATGGTAACGGTTCAAGTGTTGAGATAGATACTTGAAGGTTGAAATTTTAATCAAGTACTTCGCACATCCTCACAATGTTTATGGATTCGAGAAAGCAGAAGGTAGAAGAGATTTTGGAGGACAGGACCCAGTAAGAATTTCGTACGACGTTGCCAGATCCACGCCAGTGGCAACGCTGTACTACACCAGTACTCTGTGGGGCCCATCGAACTATAACACCGGTGTTTTAGTTCGATGGTGGGGCCTCGAGATTGAAGGGGTAGAATTATAAACCTCCTCTTTGGCTCCCCTTTTTCGGAGGGTCAGAGATGGATCGTAGTTCAGCTCCCGCCCACTGGTAGCGCACGTGACCAGGGCCCCTTTTTTGAGCGCTTCTTCCAAAATAACGGAACTTTGTCTTCACGTAATCTCCGTTATTTTACAAGTTAGAATTGTCCTCTTTGAATTTTCAGAGATTTTAGTCTTCTAAAAAGTTCCGTACGGAGAGTTTTCATCAAAAAAAAATTTAAGTAGAATTTAAATTTTCTATTTTTTTCAAATTTCAATTTTTTTGACATTTTGGCCCGTATGTATGAAGTATTCAATATTTAATGAATTTAGAAATTTTTTGTGAGAGGAGAAAATGAACACTCACAGAGAAAACGTGAAGATAAGGGAAACTAGTAAGTCCCGCGCCCCCTTAATAGAAGGGTGCATCGGAATTCGCGGCTAACTGGCGTCCGAGATGATATTCTTGACTTCCTGTTCTTTGTTCAGATAACACTGTAGTGCTCACAGTTATCCGCGAAACAGAATAGTCGGACGTACTTCGACACAAAGTTCACAATTAGAGAGTTACCTACTTCGCTTCCTTTACTTTTGAAGTTCCGAAAGTACTGCCAACATTATTTTTGAATAAACGTTTTGGAGCATTTGTTTCTAGAAAAATGTTTTTTTCATCACAAACCCCAACAAAAAAACTGAAAGTGGCGACAAAATATACACGTTATGAGATGAAATTATATTATTTTTCTCGTAAAATTGTTGGCAGTTCTAGTACAACCATATATAACTTTCTTGATTAGTCTTGAGGAAATAAAGTGCATTCTCAGTGATCCAGTAGTTTCTCTTTTACTATCAGAAAGTCAACGTCGTTTCAAGTCTTCAGAAAAGGGGAATCTTTCGTTTACAAGGCCCCGTCGCTCGAACCCGTCCCGTTACATTCTCTGTCCCTGGATCGACTGAATGCATAGATATAAATTCACTTCAACCCCAAGTGCGTAGTTTACTTCCAGAAATCCTCACTTGACGCCTGGTGCTCGTCAACTCGTTCTATTTTCATACTGAGTTTCTGTGGGAAGTTACCGGCCTTGACTGATGAAGAGGATCTCACTGTTCTGATTAGGCAACTGGGAAGAATAGTAAGAACGCAGAGGAACAGGCAGACAGTGAGAACAACTGCCACCCCCAAAAAGGCCGCATTCGACACCAGATTCCCGACGATTACGATGAACTGAGCCGTCGGGGTCGTCGTGAGTCATAAGCCGGTACCCTCCAACCATGTCCCAGATCCGTTTCTTTGAACACGGCCTCAGCATCTAAAATTGGCTTTCTCGATAGTAGCGTGTTAAGAAACGTGATCCGTACGTGCAACATTCACTTTAAAAAAAACTCTATTAAGTACACTTTTTTTTATTTTAGAGAATTTTAGGAAGGTATTATTTGCAGGGCAGTAAAGCTTCCTAACTTATATAGATTCTGAATTTCATGGGAAAGATTTAATCGACCAGAGAATCAAAGTAAAGTAAAGTAATTTCTGGTTGAGTTCTCGACCAACCGCCATTCCTGGCGCCAGAGACGTCATCGGCTGTCTTCCAAAGGGAAGACCAGAATTGGTTCTGATGATTACGATCACAGCTACTTATTCCTTCATTTACTCACTCAGTGGAGGGGGTTCACCAACTCGAAAAATTATCAGGACCTGCGATTTTGCCTACGAGTGGTCGCCAATCCAGATATTCCGAGCGGCGTTAACTTCGGTGATCTCACGGGAACCGATTCATTGAACTAAATAGAGATGGGTATCGTTACAAAAGTATCGATATTTTGTATCGATACTGTATCGTATTCAAGTATCGATATCCCACGTATCGTCAGGCATGAGTATCGATATTTAAAAATATCAAGTATCGATACTTTAGGGTCATAAATATCAATATTACCTGATACTCTCAAGGAAAATGTTTTTTCATCACTATTTATTCATTTCTTACTATCATTAGTCCAAGCCCTATTTACACATTTACATTTATTTATAAAATGTCTTTTGGCATGTACGTCATGACAAAAAAGCGTGATCGTGATCAAAAAATGTATCTAATAGGTACCTAAAAAGGCCTAAGTAGTTTACTGTTTAGTAGGTACTATCTTATTTACGAGTAAACTAGGTATTTCATTACGTTACTAATCTCGTTACTCTAGTCCAGAAAATGAGGAAGTAACTTTTTCTTAGCAATTAACGAAACAACTACAAAACAATTTCAAGTTTTGGTTTAGTTCACTTCGTACGCACTTTATCACCCACTGATTCTTATCTTACCTACAAGTACGATACAATACAATACAATAGCAATATAGCCAAATTTCAAGCCTAGACATCGGTCTAGCAAACAAAGCAAGAAAGTTCTGATGGTGAAAATAGACATTTTTGAAGCGACAATAATTGTTGTTGAAAATTCCGAAATATTCAAATTTGAAAGTCATAACTGGGAAACCTAGAAGTAGGTACGTGATCACCTGCGAATTCATTGTTTCCATGAAATTATTAACATGTTTAATGTTTTAGGGCTGGGGGTCATTCTGTGAATTCCGACACGCAAATTTGCAACGGGCAAAACTATACTAACCTGTGGTCCGATTTTGATGAAATTTTCAGGGATTGTGCGGGTTAGGTCCTAGACGGTCCCCTATAAATTTCAGCACCTTCGGACCAATAGGAGCGAGTGCGCATGCGCAAACGTGAATTTCCTGGGACCTCGGTTTCTCGGTTTCTAATGAACCGATTTTGCTCAAATTTGGAGGTTAGTTAGGGACTAACTTCTAAGAGACACCCTATAAGTTTCAATCAAATTGGTCAAGCAATAGCCGCTGCGCATGCGCGAACTTTAAATTTATTGTTACAACCAAAACTCCGCAACTATTCAACCGATTTCGATGAAATTTTCAGGGATTGTGTGGGTTAGGTCCTAGACGGTGGACCGCTAATATTTTGGTATTCAATAACTCTTTGAATCATAATTTTTTCGCCAACTGATTCTATACGTCCATGTTACAATGAGTGAGGAAGCTATACTGCCCACCCAACTTGGCAGACTTTTTTCTCTCCTATTCAACGCAGGAAGGTGAAATTTGAGAGGCAGGGTCAATGGAGAATGCTGAAGGCGCCTGAGTGGTCACTGATCGGCTGAGTGAGCTCCAAGGCCATTTTCTCTCCTGTTGAACGCAGGAAGCTAAAATTTGAGAAGCAGGGTCAATGGAGAATGCTGAAGGCGCCTGAGTGGTCACTGATCAGCTGAGTGAGCTCCAAGGCCATTTTCTCTCCTGTTGAACGCAGGAAGCTGAAATTTGAGAAGCAGGGTCAATGGAGAATGCTGAAGGCACCTGAGTGGTCACTGATCAGCTGAGTGACCTCCAAGGCCATTTTCTCTCCTGTTGAACGCAGAAAGCTGAAATTTGAGAGGCAGGGTCAATGGAGAATGCTGAAGGCGCCTGAAGGGTGACTGATCAGCTGAGTGAGCTCCAAAGCCATTTTCTCTCCTGTTGAACGCAGGAAGCTGAAATTTGAGAAGCAGGGTCAATGGAGAATGCTGAAGGCGCCTGAGTGGTCACTGATCAGCTGAGTTTCTCCCTTGCGAGGGAAAAACATTAAACATGATTTAATGTTTTTCCCTCGCAAGGGAGAAATTGAACATTATACATTATGTCTTCGTAGTAAATGAATAACTCACTTACTTTTTTCTATATAGATCACCCTTCTGTATAGATCACTGGTTCTCCATCAATAGCACCTACCACCATCTGTATTCTCCCTTGACCTTCCCTCTCAAATTTCAGCTTCCTGCGTTCAATAGGATTGAAAATGGTTTCGGAACTCACTCAGCTGAACAGTGCTCTTCCTTCAGCATTCGAGAAGATCTTCTTCACTCTTCAGATCACTGATCAGCTGAGTGAGCTCCGAAGCCATTTTCAATCCTATTGAACGCAGGAAGCTGAAATTTGAGAGGGAAGGTCAAGGGAGAATACAGATGGTGGTAGGTGCTATTTTGTCTATAAATGAGAGTCAATACTTGGTTGATTCAAGGGAGGTAGGGTCAGGTAGAAAAAGGGTTCCACCTACCCACGTGATGTCGCAGTCCAGTCCTGATTTCGTTATTGTCTCAAGACGTTTCCTAGAAATCCCAAAATGGGATCTGGCTAATTTTTAATGCGAAAGACCTCCTCCCCACCAGAGCATGAAGGTACCTGCATGAGCGAATATTCTAGGAAAAGTTGAAATAACTGGTGATTTTACAGCCCTCTCAATATCTGAGATGCTCAAAGTACAACAAGCAGTTTGGGGAAACTCAGGGATTCTGGGTAGGAACTCCAAGGAACCACCACGTGTAGGTCTCAAGCTCCAGGTACCAAGAACCTATCTTTTCTTAGAATCGCCAAGAGCAACCACTTGTGTGTGAACTTGAATATCTCTCGGCTCTCCGGACTGGATAGGAAAGAAAAGTCCATTAATACAGCATGAGATAATGAGCGAATTTTCATAGAAATCTAGTATGGTTTTTCTACAGTCAGCACAGGAGATTAGAATGCTCCAAAACGGATTTCAGTGACTTTTTCTCTCAAAAAAACTCCATTCTGAAAAGTTTTGTGGCCATTGCAATAACTTCATTTTCCTTGAAAATTCGCTAACGAGTTCATACAATGAATTAGACATATTTTTATGTAAAAACATTTGAAAATTTGGAGAAAATACCCACTGCAAATTTTATTGAACATTTTCTCCTTAATAATAATGAATTTTATCCGAGTTAAGACCCAAAAGCCTCCCTACGTTCTTCTTATTTTAGCCATTATGTTGAATTGTCCGCGAGAACTGTATCGATATTCGATACTTAGAAATATCGGATCCAAAGTATCGATATCCGAAAATATCAGATAGTAAAGTATCGATACTAAAATATCGAGTATCGGTATGAAAGTATCGATTTTAAAATATCGGGTATCTATACCCATCCCTAAAACTAAACCGTTGATTGAGAATCAATGAATATTCTATGCAATTGATAACGTTATGACGATTTTTCAAAATATATGAAACGTTGAATGTAATCTTTCTGAAACAAACTCCAAATTTGAACAGAATCTGTGGATTACATAGTGAGAAATCGCGATTCAAGGAAAATACGAGTTCCTATCAATTTTTCATTTTCTGGTTGATTTGAGATTTAAAATAATTTATGTAAATAGCGAAGCATTCGAGTTAACAAATAAAGTTCATTAATTAGAGAGATAAAATTAAAATAAGTAGGGAAACTTCGTTTTTAGTCCTTTTTTGAGCTGTTCTCCCAAAAGGAATGGAATGGTTTTGTGTTATTGGATGGGTTTCATTTCCAAAATACTGATAACATCTTACGATTGTAGCATGCACATATGAACGAATTTTCGATAGGTAGGTCGAGTTATTATAGTGACGAACCCTCACCCTGGCAGAGAGGGCTTAATTGTAAACACGATTTTCAATAAACATTATTCTGAATCTGAATCTTCCCGATTGAACGGTTTACTTCATCTTGAACAGTGTTGGATCTCTAATGAGAAAACTTACGGGTTTCCACTCAATCTAAATGTTAATCAAAATCAGCATACGTCTCAATTGTCATCGATTTGATCCCAAACCCCCTTGAAACTAGGTTGAGAACACAGTCCTGATATATTTTCATCCACAGTCGAGCAGTGAATGATTCATGCAGTCCATTTTCATACCTTAATCGAATTCTTGCCCTAGTCCCACTTTACATTAGTTTGCTCATTTCTCGCCGAAGTGTGTACACAAGTTACGACGTTTCCTTGACACGAAAGCGCACTAGTTCATGTTAATTCGGTCCAACCGTGTTTGAACGTTGCCTCGACTCATATTGATGTTGACTGAAGATTAATGAATGATGAATCACATTCATTCATCTTTTACGCTAAATAGTGTCCAGAGAATCTCCTCCAAGATATGTTTCATGGTGGAAATAAGTACTTGAGTAGAGGGATAAGGTGTAAGTAGGAGTAGTAAGTTTTTACTGTAAATATAACATAAAACCTTCGGCTAGTTGAGTGGGTAGTATAGTTCCCTCATTGAATACTTGGTTATTCTAAAAATTATATTAGTATACTACAAAAACGGCACTACTGATAAATTTCCAATTTTTACGATCATGATCAAGATGATAGATTGTAGTTGGTAATTTGACAAATGTCAACACGATTGAGAAGATATTAATGATAATGAACATTTCAGACAATTGCCGTCGATATTGAATGAATGACCAATCATGTTAGTCCAGTCACAAACCACCCTCATGTTTCAAAGATAAAGGACATTAGTGTGAAATTGTATTTGAGGGAAATAACTTTGTCGTGAGCAAAAACGCCACTATCGGTCCAATTGCGATTAAATTTATCGGGGACCTGAAAATTACATAAAAATTGGCTGATGATATCGTCAAAACAAATGTGCACGAGACAGAATGAACAAATAGACCGACATGGAACCAGAATTTTTCAGAGCTCCGAATCGCACAATTTGAGCAAACTAAGAGGGATCCAAATATGTTTTACTTCCTGCATAAGAGTCCCTACCTATGGTAGTGAGGAAGCAAAAATACCTAGTCACTTTTGGCTCAAAAAAATTAGAAAAGTAGGTACCCAGTTTACATAGTTCTACATTTAGAAGATGCGAACCTCAAATGGTGAAATTAAGCTTTTTAGTGTCGTAGGGCTTTCAGCAACTACTCCCTGGAATGAAAGACCCTGTCGAATATTGGGATTGATGTCTAGGAAAAAGGCTTTTACCCTCCCAACTCGGAGCTTGGAGAGATATCCGATAAGGTTCCCAATGAAATTCCGTCCCTTTTGTGGAAGGTTGACATTGAATTCTTTGACCGCACACTTTATACGGAATGGGCGTACCTTCGAAGAGGAAAAGAAATTACAGGAGCTTCAAATATGTGGTTCCTACTTACGAGGTAAATAAGTAACTATTTAGGTGTTAAAATTGGATGATGGACGTACTTGACATCGTACTCCAAAGTTCTAGTATTGACTACTACAAACAAAGTTTTGGGAGAAATTTATTCGTGCAGCAGATGGGTCCTTCAAATTGATCAGTGTTGAACCACCCAGTTTTTACGTATAATAATAATAAGATAATAAACAAAAGACCAATTGGTGAAACTTCCACCAGTCAGACTGCCACCCCTGAGGAATCCCCAACCCCATATCGTGGGAATCCCTAAGCACAGGATTGAGGAACTCCTATAAATATTCTGCTTAGTAAGGCCCTTCAGACAGTATGGTGGAAAGTCTTGAATGTAGTACTCTTATGAAAAGAACCTCTTGCTTTATTACTAAACAGCCTAAAAACCTTGCCAAATTCAATCTAAATACTTTCAAGTTCTAATTGGTCAGGTTTAGCGGTACCTACAACTTCCTATAAACATTTTTCCTCAACGCAATGGGCTTTCTAACCCGTAAGGGACAGGTACTGAGTGGAGCTTGCATAGCAGTGAAGTCAAAACTCCCATACAGATGTTCTGAATGAGCTGTCCACGGGCAGGCACTGAGTTGAATTTATACTATCCTAACTTTAGCCGAACCAACGCAGGAATATCATGATACCTACCTCTAATCGAACTCCACACTGTTTTTTGCTACAACTGATCAAAATTCAGTAATAATATCTTATATACGGAAAGTTAAATAGTAAAGCGAGATCCATCAGATCAGTGCTTTTCTTAGCTTATTGACCAATATGCGATCAGGTCAGTTCTTTGTCCAGGGCATCCTTATAGTAGAAAAATCCTATTTTGAAAGAATTTTTAGGTATTAGAGCGTGTGTGTCCTGGTGTGTCCCTTATAAATTGCATAGGTGCCAATAGTAGCGTTATCGCAAGCGCAAACAAAACATGAAAACACGTTTTCAAAGACACAATTAGATGGGAACTCGTTCCACGAAATCAGATGGAAATGTTGGGAAAGAATGTCTGTAATGGGAGTGCATCATAGCGTAGCGAGGCTGTGGGTGAACAAATCGATCGATGCAACACAACATGGCACATGCTAACTGGGTAACAAGTAGGTGACAAGCTGGAACTGATATCATTCACAGACTACATCAGACACGGACGGAACGAGTCGATGGGAAGGCGTGCATTATTACAGTCAACGGCGCTTTGAAAAGCAGAAGCGAACCGTTGCCCAGCCCATCCTCGGGGGAAAAAACCTCTAAAACTTGCAGGTATATACAAGTATAAGTTGAACTAGGTTTGGGACTGAAAAAAGTGCATTCATGCAACATGAATTAATTAGCGAATTTTCAAAGAAATATTTTTTTACAGTCTTTAGCGATCTTTTCAGAATGTTCCAATACGAATTTTAGTGAAGAAATTTTTCGAAAAAATCCATTCTAAAAAATTTGAGGCCATTGCAATAGCTTTATTTTTCTTGAAAATTCGTTAATAAAGCTGTATGCTAATATTGCACGGGCTATGTATTAACGATGTGAGGAGTCCATATTCATGTTCTGTACGTCCCCAAGAGATCATTGAGTACCCACATGGCTATTGTTGTTTTTTTCTTCGTTTTTCAGCATAACATACCAACATACTGTATGAACTGGGTATGCTTTGAAGATGTTAGGAGTCCATATTCACGTTCTACTCGTCTCCACGAACTCATGGAGTACCCACACGCAAATTGATGATTTTTTTTTCGATTTTCGATAGGTATGCTATACCAACATACTGTACGAACAGAGTATGCTTTAAAGATGTTAGGAGTCACACAGCTACTGCATATCTGGGTACAACAAATACACGCACGTTTGCATTATATAGGTAAATAAATATATACATACTTTTTAAATTTTTGAACAATTTTCATTTTTGGAAAGTGCATCGGTATCAGAAATTTTGTGCTGAATCCGAATATACCATATTTATATTACTAAGATTGTGAAGAAAATAACCACAAAGACTAGAAAACCCCGTTTTTTGGACTATTTTTGAAATTTGGACCCCTTAGGGTTTTCCAAAATTTCTTGCTAACGAACAACTCGTTCTTTTGTTTGTTGTTACGAACATTTTGGCGAAAGCTAAACAAAATTTTGGTAAACAATTACTCAAATTTCGTGCAGAATGACACAAGTATACACCTACATACATATGATTTTTGGAAAAACTTCAGGGATTGTTTCATAATGTTCCAAAACGGATTTCAGTGAAAAAAGTTTTCGAAAAAGTCCATTCTAAAAAGTTTGAGGCCTCATTTTCAGATCAGTTGTTCATTGACAGCTGATAAAATGTCGCAGTTGTGTGAATGAAGTTAAAGCTCATTTTCCTAAATTCGTTCTACACAGTTTCACAGTCACACACAGTCCAAGATAGGTCACGTAATAGTGATTTTATGGATCATTTTCCCATCTCTTCCCTTTTATTCGTTTATAGCCGCGTTTTCAATAGTTTCTGCCTTAAATTCGTTCTTAGTATGAAATGAAAAGTGAATAACTAAGTTACTAAACTTATCATGTCTTTTTAAATTTAGTGAGATATAAGCACTTTTCCAGAGGTTTTCAGACTATCAGCCCAAGTGCGCGCAGCTTGATTTTTATAGAAATTCATCAAGAACGAAAAAATAATCGAAGTTAGTCCGGTCCCTCGAATTTCTTTCTAGGCTTCTAGGCGTTAAGTGTAGTACCTTTCTTCTCTGATGACTGATTTTATAATAGAAAACAATCATGTATCTTCGTTAAGAAAACTATTCACCACGTAGGATTGAATGCACGAGTTTTACCTACCCATATCGATTGGATATGTGATTCCCGTATTTCTTTGTCAATTTGAGTCCTTGTCTGTCCGTTCGAGTAAGCACCATACGAAATTAATGTAACTTCAATGAACTAGTAACGATTTTTCAGTTTTTATTAGTTCAAAGTTACATTAGGATAGTTTTTTGGTTATAGCGCTGACGATTGAAAAACACTACGATTTTGATTGGTTCTTTTGATTTTTGAAAATTCATAACATGTAGATCAATAGGCGCCACAGGTTTGGAGACAACGTAGAAAAACGTCTTATCGGTATAGTTTTGCTCGGAACAGAGAAGTTCCGAGCAAAACTATACCGATAAGATGATCAGGTTATGATGACATTACATTAGTGCATTGGCCCACAAAAACCAAAACTTTGAGCGTATAAAACGACCGAGTAACCTGAGGTGTCACATCTGTAAATTAAATAACAGAGATGTACCAGGACGATTCATTGTGGAACATCTCTTTCCTCACAATGAGGCCAATGTAAAACTCAAACGTTGAAAAATGAATGAATGTATACAATTATTCGTTCAAATTATGAATTTTCCATTGGGGAAATTGCGTTTTCATAATTGAAAACCGCCCTCCTGTATTTCAAACATATTCAGCATGTGTAATGTATTCTATTTTAATCGTCGTACGTGGAACGGGGGATTGTTGAAAAAGGCAATGCATCACTCGAATCGAAACTGACGTTCTGAGCTCGTAAATACATAATTTATATATACCCAAGAGTGCGGCAGCTGTCAAGCTTGTTTTGACATTAGTTTCCATTGAATAGGACGGGCGAGAGAAGAGCATTCGAACTGGATGCTTTGCAATGTGTAACAAACAATAGCCGAGTTGAAGATACGTGCCAGGATTTGTAAATGATCCGTTTGCCGCGGATCTGGTTTTCCTTAGCTCACCCACGTACCCTCGCACAGCTGGGTGAGATCAGAAGGGATTCCAATGAGAATACCACCTCTTCCCCAAAGTTCTGGGTGGGGATATGACTTCAGTAATGATTTACGAGGAAAATATGTACCAAATTTCAGCGCTTCAGGATGAACGGGAGAGTTGACTTCATCCCTGATCAGAATCCCCAGACTTATTTCCAAATCACTTTCAGTGGTCCTGATATCTTCCGAACCACATAAAATTGCTAAAATGTAAATCGATCCGTGGCTTTAGGGGTAGCGATAAATACAAAATTCAACTACGTTAGAGGTTCCAAGTTTATTTTAAACTGTTGCTCTGCCTCTAGTATAATATGATAGATAATTTGCAGCGTTATGAAACTGTAGTTTGCATATACGGAGCATCCGATCAACTGTGATAACAATTAGGGTTGAATTGAGGTCAAGCGGGGCCCTACGATACTACTCAAGCGTTGCAAGATACACATTTCCACATATCGAGTTGAATTGTGTACTGATGGAGGCCATTGTCATCGGAAGGGTCGGTGCCCTGCCCTAAAACAACCCTCGACAACCGTTTTTCTCCTGCAGACCGCGGTGTTTTTTTTTTCTTCACGGGAACACAATGTGTTTCTACATGTCATGTAGAACCTACTTATAAATTCTGCACCCATCATCCATAAAAAGTATCTGGTAGCCGATCACCAGTTGATGAAAAGAAATACGGAAAATGCATGCTAATGTTGACTTACAGCGAAGAGGGAAGCTTCATCAGTTCAACATTATTCTCACCTGGAAAAAAAAATCAATTAATTAATAAAATAATAGATGAATACAAATTGTGAGGTTTGGCTATGCATAATTCTATGCAATGTGTTAGTTAACATTCAGTCAAAAATGTCAAAACCTTCAGCCGATTGAGAAGCATGTATACCCTCCCTACCTATTTAACTGAATTTAGTGATTATAAGAAAATACTATTTGAGTATCCAAAAATAATGCAAGCAAGAAAACGCCATTCGATACGTCCAACTACTCCATAGGCTTCTTCTAAATCAGGACCTACTGAATCCCAAGAAACCTGGATATATTATGTCATTGTGGTGATTATGATATGGAGTAGGAATTGTTTGTTCAGACCAGTAACGAGTAAATTTATGCCTGAAGAAGTGAGCTAATACAAATTGAAATTTATAGGTCGGACAAGAATATTTAGTCGAATTTCAACACCGTAGGAACAAACAGGACCCTGGATTGCCCCAGTGGTTACAAAATAAATTAAATATTTTCTCATTTGTCTCAATCATTTGATGTTAGTCGTCAATGAAAGGTCCCCCGTCGAATTCCAACTTCTTATGAGGAAGAACGGAAAGTTACCTCAATCAGATAATTATAGCGCAATGGGTATTAGACCAAAAAATTCCTTGGTGTTCTAAAAAAAGAACTACAAATCCGATTTCAAAGTGAAAAATTGCCTTTGAGGCAAAAATTGTGTTGGCTATGCATGGTAGCAAATCACATATACCTACTGAGAAAATGGATTACCGACCTACAGTGCGCAGTAACCGAGACTATAAATTTCAAGGTTTCCCGGGGTTAGCATCCGTCAACGGTACATCATTTGAGATGAATTGGATGCCAACTAATATGATGTAAGCTGGGCGCCAATATCCATTTATCAAGCGCTGGTCCTCCCGGGGCGCTGATCAGTGCCAACACAATGTGCACCGAGTTGAATAAATCAAACAGTGTTTGGCGAGACAAAACCATTTACAGAACGTATGTCCATTTATTGACGTTGGGTTTATGTACACATGAACTCCTACTTAGAGCCAATTGGTGGGAATAAGGAGAACATCTTAAGCCTAGGGATGAAACATGAAACACTCAAAACTGATGAAAATTCGTCATGAAAATGTGTATGGCAAATATTGGCCTACCTAGATACCATGTAAGCTGATAATGAAGACCAAAAAAGCGATAAAACTCAATAACTTTGATGTAATGGTCTATCAATCCGAATTCAAAACAAATAACAATACAGCTTCTTCTAATACGATTTATTACCAACCAATTATTCAACTTTCCGAATACAATTTTCAAGCATTCATTCCCTTTATCCATGCGTTGCACAAAATCACGTATATATTATTTTTGTGTTTATTGAGCTGCCAAAAATAATTTAATTTAACTAAAATCCAACTCTCAGTTAAAGAAGAAGCTCAGCAATAATATTCCAGCTAATCTGACTTGTACCTAGTAACTAACTAACGTAAAAAACAGGCTACGTAGGAGATTTCAGCTCTATAAGACTAACAAGAGAGGATTTGACTTCATCGCTGACCCGGCTTTACCTCGATCACTTATGGAGTTTAAGAGGAAGAGCTCAACAGGAGTTACCTGGATGATCTGCCTTCATTCAAATTACTTCAAGTGATTTGTCCTCTATGCGATTCTTTAACGCTCAGGAGAAAAAGTTGGAGTAACTACAGCTGATCTGACAGACCCCGACTACTTTCAGAGGTTCCAAAGATGCTGAGTAAGGGTTTAAAAACTGATCTGACCTCCTCCTGATCTCTTCTAGTGGTCCTAAATTCACCAAATATCATCGCTCTGGTAGGTAGAGGAGAGAAGTTGGCGTTATCGCTCACCTAGCTGATCCGATTTTATTCTTACTTCCGTAGGTCTTCAAGAGACCAAGTAATACATTTCAGCGACCCATTGTACAAGAGAGATGTAGGTTACAACACGCATACAGCTGATCAATCCATCTCCCGCTCACAACTACAGATCTCTAAAACTGTTGGATTTACCGCAAATATTTCGAATTTAATTGATTCAATCTTTAAACAACCCGTCTAATACAAAAAAGTAATTAATGGTACCTACAAAAAATTATAAGTATTCATTATAAATAATATTCATCAAAAATATGTATTGCCTCCTAACTACAATACCGTCAAGATGATATTTTAAAACTCATTATGAGGTAATGATAAACGGAGGTGACATCATACCTGCGGTGACGACACCGCAAAACGACTGACGACGTCTGTCGAACGTTCAATTCGCAATTGTTTAATTATAAAAACGTAACCGTCGCAGTAACGAAAGAAGTCGTCACTGAATCGTGGAATATTAAAAACTTTTACGAGTTGGACGGGGACCATCTTTTTTATAACCTTCAGTTCGGGTATTTCTGCGTCAAGACGCCACCACAATACGCCAGTAGACTTTTTTTTTATGTACTCGGTTCTTCTGACAGATTTGGGTTCAAAGTAGGTATTGATGGAAATGGCTCCTTCCAGAGCAAACAATGAGGATACATCCAGAATAGTTCTCATGATACTTTTTTGTAACTTCAATAAACATAATTCGAATTTTGAATCATGCCATCTAGAGAAGTCCGTCTCACTTGATAAGTAAGAGATGAGCCAGATAAAGAAGAAGTTTCTGAGGTCAGTCGGGTAGCTCTGGTTCCAATAATATTTCAAAACATCGCAGAAAGCTTAAAAAAAAGTTGAAAATGCAACTTCTAAGGAGATTTGGCTAGGAGAGAGCAATCCAATATCATTATTATCCAAAGCTCATAAAACTTCCAGACTGGGAGTTTTGGATTCGATCCATCCGGGTAGATCATTTAATGTGATATTAATAATGCCGAATTCGTTTCTTGTCAGAGTCGAGGACCTACCTATTAATTTTTTCGGTTTTTAAATGGAGTAATAGAGTTTGGATAGCTCAAAAAGTTCACTCCGGTTATCTTTTGTCGTTGGTTGAGGATTGAAATTACAGTAAGTACTTGAATGGTTTAGTCCTTGAATGTTTTCTACGTGAACTAGAAATATTTTTACAGAGAAGTCCATCTATCATGAACTTATACTGTGTTTATGAGGGTAGGTATAAAATCATTTAATGGGGGTGCGCCAGATTTTAAAAAAATACCTTGGTAGACTCGGAAGCAATAATCGAATATAGACCTCATCCTGAGAATTTTGACACCAGTCGTTCTCTTTTTGGATGAGTAGATCTTTTCCTATGATTTTTCAAAGTTTAGAATGTTTGTGACGTCACCAGCCCACTGTGACGTCACAAACATTCTACACTTTAAAAAATCATAGACAAAGGTCTTCTCACGCTAGAAGGTCGCGGTTGGTGTCAAAATTCTCAGAATGAGGTTTAGTTTCGATTAAAAATAACAATAAACAGTTTTTCCGTCCCATGCGCTCACCCGATTGTTCCCAACTAAACCAGAGGGAACCATCCTACTTGCCTGGAAGTTAGAAAAAATATTCGGAGAATTATGGAATTATCTAAAACGTAAGAAACATACGTCGACTAGAAACATTTTGGTTTATAACTAAACTGGGAATATTTATCCATGGCTACCCAATACCCATATTTATGATGAACTTGTATTTCGTGTTTATGAGGACAAACGTACCCATGGTTTTCCGAATAGTATGGAAGAACGTCAAAACCATGAGCTTGAACAATATCCTTCTGATCCCACAAAACCGATTTAACGCTGTACTTAGCAAAAGTATTTTCATGGGGATTCTTTCAAATTTCTCCCCTCTTAAGTGTACTTTAGGCCCTCCCAAAATCATGTTAAATTGAAAGAGCTTCTAAAATGTGGAAATTTGAACAGATTTTCAACACGTGTCGAATAGCAAGTGCCTACATATCGTACCTGCACTGCCAAGTCACCGGTAAATGAGAATTGTTATTACATAAAATGTATTTCGTTCTATTTCAATCAGAAAAAATTATTCATAAAATAAATTAATGTAAGAATCGCAAGTAATAATTAATACAATTTATATACCTTCTCACTTGCTGCACTAATCAGATGAAGTAGTAAACGTGAACGTACACAATACAACTACGCAGTCTTAATCAAAGACGTAGGTAACGAGTTTTTGGTACCTAGTTTTCCTATGGGGATTTCTTTAAATTTTTCCTCTAAAGTGTACTCTTGGCCCTCCAAAAACAGATAAAACTAACATAGTTTCTATAATGTTAAAATTTGAACAGAAAACGCGTATAGTATATTAGACGTTGCAAAGTACAGGGTTAAAATAGGTATTTGGGTCTAAGTAAGATTCCTGCTCATCCATGAATATTATTATTCAGGTAGGTGAGTACTAGGTTAGAACATAAATGTTGTCAATGCAATCAAATAGTAAAATACATTAAATAATCACTAGTATTGTGAGCTCATACTTAGGCAGTCCAAACATTTATATGTATGACATAAATATAACGAGTCACAACCATATCATTAGTAAACCTCCCGAAATACTTGTGAAGAATCAAATAGTGGGACGTGGAATTGAGTATAGCTATACGAAGTTATCCAATTTTTTCAGATATAAGTTGAAGAACTTGCTCAAGAAGGTACTTAATTGTACCAAAACAATTGGATATCCCTGATGGATGGACTTTTTTAACAATCCGAAAACAAATTTGTTTTCGTAAGCCCATTTTGGTTCACCATATTATTTAATAATATGGTGAACCAAAATGGGCTTACTCATTCTTACTGAAGGTATTCCTTAAGTTGCCATCCTACGGCATCTGGAAAACGTTTACGTGCTCATTTTGTCAAATATTACTATTGCTTATTATTCTATCATCCTGTTCTAAAAACGCTGCAAATTATTACACAATGGTTTATTATTTTTCTATATAGATCACTCGTCTACAAAGCCACCAACCATCCAACATAAAGCAAAACATCGATCGCATTTCGATCAGCTTTAATTTGAACGGAGATTAGGCCTCTTTTGCGATTCATTGTACGTTTATGATTTATCGTACGTAAAAACCTTAAATTCTCGTAGAGAGCGAACGGTTTGTCCTACAGGGCTCCGCGTGGTCTCAAAAAATTCTAAAAATTCTATACTATCTTAAATTGAAGGAAAAACAATACCTTTACATCAAAAAGTTTTTGAGTTAGGGCGTTTTCAAAATTCATTTTTTGACCCTTATAAGTGACCAACAGCAACCAAAATCTTCGGGGCACAGCTAGACCCCAAATGGAGCCTAAATACCAAGTTTCATCAAAATCGGTCAATGCTAAGTGGGGAAAGTGCCGCGTACGGCGGACGGACGGCCAAATTTTTATTCGATTTTTGGATTCTACGTACCTTGAAACGTAAACCAACAAAATTTGAGGGGGTGTTCAACTTCTTTTTTTTCTTGGTCGATTCCAAAGGTTCATTATTGAAAATAATAAACCAAAAGCTGTATGCAAATACAATTTCTGGAGGGATTTCATATTTCCTAGCCCATTATGGATCCACAACTGTACTGAAGTAACCACGCATTGCCCTGAAATACTTTCATAACTAAACACTAAAAGTGGCTTCCTTCGGGGCTTGGTCGATATTGACGCGTCTTCAGCTGCCCCTCGACCTTGTCTAGACCCTGCGACTCAGTCCCTGACCTTAACCGGTAGGTAGATTTCCCCGCCATCCAATTTTGTCGACTCATTTCGTCCCTCGACGACTGCGTTTTTCTAACATTTTGAATGGTAGACGGTTATAATAGGATTTCAATGAGACTCTGCTTCTAAGATTTCTTTGCGAACAAAGTATGAACAGCGATAAATTACTCGGACATTCACGTAAACAACACTGATACAACGCTTTTCTTAGCTTCCACTTATTTCTTGATGTATCGAGTCAACATTAGAAAAACGACTGGCAAGTATAAACCACACAGTTTCTTCGTAATCTATAACATGAATTTATAGATCAGTGGAATGTATAAACATGTACCTTCGCCCACGGTACGTGATGAACTGAAAGGAAGTTTGTGAGAATTGGTATGCCAGATTCCGAACACTCTAATGCTGAGGATAAACTCTCAATGATACGTTCTTTCAACTGCAGTAGATTCTTCTGGGTTCAACTTCAGTTGAATCAACGCTCGTAGTAGCCAAATAGTGGTAAACGACAAAAGTGTGCATATTTTATTTATTCTACCCCAGACCAGTAACAGGACGTCTTGTAAAGCAAGGGACATTCTGAAATTCGTTCGATGACACGATGAGTTGAAAGATCTTCCCTTTTAAAGTTCTTCAATTGGTGAAAAAGGACATCGTTGTTTTCCCTAGTCGATGACGTCGTGTGGTCTGGGTGCTGCTCAATGTCTCCCTCCATTATCAGCTATTGTCCGTCTTCCTCAACAAACGGGTACTTGGAAAACACCCACTATCAGCTCAGTACCCTTTCCACTCCCCTTTTGGTTGATGAATCTCAGTCACATGTTTCCTGAAGTCGATAAAACGTCTATTTCTGGTAGAAGCGAGCGTCTGCTATCTACGCCGACCCCCTTTTGGCAATGTGGTGATCTAACAGGACCACTATGCGTTGCCTCAGGTCGGGAAATACTATCGTATCTTCCGAGGGTCTCTTTCTGCTTCGAAAAAACTTGGGAAGCTTATCTTTTGGGAGTTGAAACGTCGGTTGAAATTGCGCCAAGTGACGACCTTGGTGTTTTTAATCGTTTTCCTTGAATATTGAACAAGGGTTTCCTTGTACCTTTTAATGCAACACGCTCGTAAATAGCAAACACTGCCAATCTTCGCTTGCATTTACTTGACATTGGAGATTGCATCTTAGTGGAGTTGAACCGCACAATTTGGACCAGTCCATCTGCGATGCCAAAACGAGTTTCCATATTTTGGTGTATGAGTAAAACAGTGAGTATTCAACAGCTGTCACACCACTGCCCACACGCTCTGTATCGTTGTGTGAAAAGTAGAATTTGTTTGTAGTGAATAAAAGTGGGAACATTCGATCCACCTAACGATTGGACCTAAAACATGGGCTCCAGTCTTCAAAGGTGAAATGTGCCATATTGATTTTGGAAACTTCTTTTGAGGTTTCAAGGGTTATTTCAAAACAAGGAGAAAGACACTCGGAAATTCGTTGAACCAGAATGAAGTTGGTATCTGGAAGATTCATTTCATGGTTGCCATTAGTGTGAAACGGATAGCTCAGAAGAGACTCCAGGGCTCCTCCAAATTATGAACACTAAGTACCTACTTGTGCTAAACTATCTCTAAACCATGAGATCTTATCACTTCCTGTTTTTCAAACCGCAAATCAAGCTAATTACTAGCATTAAACGACCAGTAACTCGATATTCGCAGAAAGAATCATTTTGAAAATAATATTTAAAATCAATTATTTGATACGATCCGTTTCCTGGACTTCTACGCTGGTAGATAATGAACCACAACCTTCGGGCCTAGAGGACATCCCAAGATCATCCAAGTCAACCGTCAAAACATCTCTTCGACGACGAGATACGGATCGGTGAACGAGCAGAGACAAATCCTCCGGGTGAGGTCTTGGAGGATCCTTGGGGCGAAGGAGAGCTGGAACTACTCAATGGTTTTTACTACCACGTTCCATGAATAAGAAGTTTATGTAAGGCAAACCGCTATTGAAAGTCCGGAATTCATTTGATGGTGGTAATAAAAATGGAAGAGATATCGGACAAGAAAAGTTAATATTAAGCAAACCAACAAAAATTCATATGCGAACTAATTTTGACAAAACACTTGAGAAATTAGAGTACTCGAAGCTGTTCTGCTTTTGACTCCGAAATATTCGAATCGCATTTGAAATAGCAAGTGTTATTCTGAAAAAAGTGTCGGACATTTTCGTGGAGTTTATCAAACTTTCTCTTTTCTCCTAAACATCCAGTAGTGCTGAATTCCTGGAAGTTTTAGTGAGAAAGTTGAATCAGCTGAGGAAATTGGATCCGTGAAGTGAGCGACAAAGTCCCCTTTATTCATCCTAAAAAGCCTTGGTGAAGAGAGTTGTTATTCAGTTTCTTTTCTGGTTTCTCGGATCACTAAAAGTGATCGGGAGATGTTAAATCAGTAGATAATACTAACCCTTCCTGTGCGATAAGGTTAAATTGGCTGCATGAAAGATACAGCTCACCTGTCCTCGATTCACACAGAGCGCAGAAATTTGGTACTTACCTACTTTTCTAAACGCGAAGAAGTCAAATCAGACTATTGTGTGACAGAATTTTCATCAATTTACATAGCTTCAACACCACTTTGAAAAACTACCAAATAAATGATAATTTTGGTAGTTCGTCATAGGACTCGAACATTGATACCTATGTGTCATCAATTAATACACAAAACTCAAAATATTGTTTATTTTCTGTTCACGTCTGAGACAGGTTCCTGTTATTAATTTGTTCAATGATTAAGGGTTTTCATCTTAGCCATGTTAATTTAGTCGTTTGGTCATTTTCAAATGAGGGAACTCCCTTTTTTATGGCATATTCAGATTCTACACAAAATTTCATGAATGTTTCACTCAATTTTTCTTGGCAGCGCACAAACTGCCCAACCCTGCAATTTTTCGAAAATGTAGGCCCCGGATGACCCTGGCACATGAAATTTCTGTTTTTTTAACGTTGATTCACGTGGTGCTATCCGTTTCACAGTGATTATAGTCGGAAATTATAGTAGGACATCAGCAGGAGGAAAACTTTAAACTCAAAGAAGCAATGCAGGACGATTTTGTAAAAAAATCTAAATTGTTCGCTAGAAGAAATGAATAACCACGTGAATCAGCAATTTTAAATTTAAAAAAAATTACCCCAGAAAGTACGGTTTTAGAGGTTTTTTGTGTGATGGGACACCCTGTATATATTTCTCTACCAAGACAATAGAACGACTGCCATGAAGGTGGGCGTAAATACAATCGTGTACAACAATTTATTGTACTCCGAAGTGAAACAGAAGGCAGTACTTTCCTACTAGTACTTCAATGAGCAAGTCTAGTGATCAAAACACTCACATGGATGAGCGAACGAAGATTGCTATCTCTCACGTACCCTTCAATGACAAACTATTTCATCCTATAAATGCAATTGGATACAAAGTACCATAAGACCCATCCTTTTTGGAAGATAAAAGATGTGTTTTCAGTTATTTATAGGCTCATAAATCGATTAGCCCTGACAAAATAAGCCTTCGTACTAAGCATAGAACCTTGCTGCTAAATTAGAAACGCCAATTATTATTAGTCGAGACACAAATGCGGAATTAGCGACGGTTGAAACAGCCCAAGGATTCAACGGGTGCCACCTACGCTCGACTTGTGGTGCCGCGATAGTGACAAGCCAAGTGCTCAATAAATCTCAAGAATAAAGCTCAAGAATAATATTTCCATGGGCATACATTAGAAACATAAAGGTGTCTTCAATTGTTACTAATTCGATTTATACAACTCAATATTCTTTCATTAAAGAGAAACTTAAGGCAAGTTGGGTGGATAACATAACTTCTTCGCTAAATCCTTCAGAATTGAGGTAGCAAATTTTAGAATACAAACGGATAGCGAGAGGAAGTGTAGACCGCAGCGACGAAGGTGCTCATAGAATACCTAACGAATGCGTCTGTCCCAACTTTGCAGTCTATTCGTATGTTAATGCAGCTTTCGCGCGCCCTTCGAAATCAGCAATGTGTCTTTTGAAATACCAGAAGGACATCTGTGGAGGCAGCTATTATGAATAATAAGCTCATAATCTATAGAAAACTTTTTCCTCCCAAAAAGTGATTGGAAGTAAAAAGGGACGGCGGATCAACTGTGTGAGCAATAAAATCAAACTTATCATCGAATTCTACGATCAGCCATTTCTACCTTTTTTCTGACAAATTTTCATGTAAGTTGATACGGAGATCAAGATACCTTCGCTCCTCGTCATCTTGGAGAGCTGATATTTAGTTCACGGCATCTTGAAAACCTCAAAAGTGATTGGAAGTAAAAAGGGAAGGCGGATCATCTGTGTGAGCAATAAAGCAAACTTCTCTTCGAATTCTTTG
Organism: Apolygus lucorum; assembly: GCA_009739505.2. NCBI lineage: Eukaryota > Metazoa > Arthropoda > Insecta > Hemiptera > Miridae > Apolygus > Apolygus lucorum. The sequence goes on from CM019182.2 coordinate 42,507,762, forward strand.
TCAGTCATATCTACCCTCTTTTCCTGAAAGTTGGTACGTAGATCAAGATACCTTCATTCCTGGTCATCTAAAAACGGTGAAATTAAGTACACAGCTTCCTCATGGCCATTGGAAACAATTCAGGGAAACACATCACCAGTAAAAGTAAGTTAACGTAGGATTCCTTGACCAGCCACTTCTACCCTCTTTTCACTACCTACTTTCATAAAACTCGATATGCAGATGAGGTTTAACGAAATCTTTCTGTTCCAAGAATCGTTTTTTTGTGAATGATTCTCTTATGAACCAAATTTTCAAAAGTTTCCGTATCAAACCGTTTTAGGCCTCCGCAATATCTTCATTTTTGTCGCAAATTCAATAATATAGTACCAAAAATTTACCTACAGCTTTTCCGTATTTTTTGTACTGAACCTTGGAGTCCTTCGTGTTTATAAAAATATCCAGCCTCCAATAAAGTTCAAGACCTACACTATTAGGTCAGAAAACCGTGGTTTATATTTGCTCGTAAATCCGTCCCTTTCATAACCGTAATTTTAGCGAGAAAGTTCCTTTGATCTCGAAAACTCTCATAAGTTCTCTGCGGGCAACCAACATCGATGAAGTTGGCCCGACGGTCGTAGTGAGGTCAAGCTTATTTCCCACTATCTTACCATCATAAAATACGACAGTTATGAGTCCCATTCCCTCACATGTTATCTATGTTCGCATGACTCGCACGGTCAACAGCCCCCGTTTGCATTCTGTTGACCCCAGTTTACTGAGTAAAATGGACAGTTTTGCGCGGTCAACTTTTGATAACGAGCGACGTAATTGATTGACCGACCCCGAGGTTCCATGCCACGAGCGTCCTTATCTGCAGTTCTTATTTTGGATTATTTCAATAAAGAATGTTATCCTCGTTTCTATGTTGTGTTAGGTCGTGAGTTCTGATAATTAAATGTTGCATTTCAATGAATAACAAATTAGCAGAACTGGAGAGCAGGGAAATGGGTCTCACATGACTTAGGAAATGTGGATCACAGAATAGGGTAATGGCACTCAAATACAAAATTATTACCCCACTAATAATAAACAATTTTATATTAGTTTATTAAAGAAATAATACCTAATAGCTTGTTTGCGTTGAATTGTGCATTTCAGGAACCCCGGAAATAAACTAATAGAACTAATATAACGGAATAAAGAAGACCTCCGACAGGCCATGGAGCTCACCAGCAGTGGTACTGCTGGTAATATGATATGTGCAGCGGTAATATGCGGAATTCCTTTATAAAAAGAAAAAAATCCGTCTGTAAAGAAGGCCTTCTTTAGACAGAAACCGTCAGAAGGTTGCGTAGTGTACTGGTTCAAGAAATGGGTTGTGATGGAGAGCAGGAGTGATTCATCCGAGAATCCGATGAAAAGTTAACTCACACAGCAATCTGATTGCTTTTAATGATCAAATCAGGGAAGATAGATTCTATCTTCCCTGATTTGATCATTAATTCCAGGGGTCATCAAGAGCCTCAGTAAAATCAGCAGAAGAGAAGAGAAAAGAAGTTATAACGATGTTGAGAGTTGAGAGAACCCTTTCTATTTTTCAAAATTGGCTTCCATAAAAATTCGTAAAAATGATCTAAAATCTCAGAGTTACGTTTTATTTGTAGTCAGTATATATTCCTATTAGGTATGTTAATATTTTTTCAATGTCTCGTAAAGGATTGTAAACGCATTTTATAACTTTTCAAGGATGAAAAAAATGGTCTCCAAAACCAAAATTTCCACTCCTTTTACGTTTTTGACCTTTCTGAACATTGTATGTCATGAAATCCTTTTAACGGGCAAAACTATTCGAAGTTATAGTCCGATTCCGATGAAATTTTCAGGGATCGTGCAGGTTGGGGTGTAGATGGTCCCCTATGAGGGAAGTGGAAGGTATGAGATTGATGTTTCGAGATTATCTACTATACATCGGATCGTCTAAACAATCGGGTGATAGATACAAGAACAATGGATACAAGCTAAGTGTCACACCCACTTGGCGGACTTTTTTTTACACTGAAGCTGTTATTGTAATGAATAATCTTTACTGATGCTAGTAGGAACTCGAGAACATTACATTGCCTGTTGAGACAATTCACCTCAATGTAACTATTTCTATTCTTAACTACCCTTCGCTTGAAATAAAGAAACGTCCATACATAAGTGCAGGTATTACCTAGGAAAGAATAGAATACTAGAACAACCTCCCCTCACGTGCTCCTTACACAATGCTATGCACATCCTCGATTAGCCATTCCAGACGAAGCTCTTCTGAATAATTTAGTTCTTACTTTCGTTTCTCGCGAACCGTTTGAGTAACACTGACTCAAGGGGGCTCACTCGGAAGAATATCAATGGAGTGAATCATCGACTGACGATTTCTGCCCACGAGAGACCGTTTCAAGTTCAGGCCGGTATTAATTAGTTCCTTGCACACACCCTTGAGCGGCCTTCATTTCTGACACCGGGTGACTCGCCCTCGTACTGATAAGTTGAACCAAAAATCCTACTGGAAATTAGGAATTTTGAATGACGGTTTCACAAATGGGAGTGAATTCGCCGAATTTAAGGGAGCGACAGAGTCGTTAGTCAGGAACTCGAACTGTTGGTGGAAAGAATGAGCCAGAAAGTCATGAACAACGTGTCAGCTTACACCCTTAAACTCCGTTGCCCAAAACAGGTAACCTTATTAAGGCTTTCGGTCAAGGTCAACGTTGAACAATCACCAGTAAGTTTCATCTTCTAGGAGTATTTAAATTTCAGTTCCTACAAAACAGACTTTTCATCTACATTTCTGGACAAGATAAATCACACGACCTAGAGAAGTGTTAAGCTCACTTTCTATTTGGATTCAACTGACCTCTTTGAATATTTTCCCAAATTTTCGTCAGCTCTAAAAAATGCAAGAATTATGCAAGATGTATATCATCTACTCGAGAGAATTTTTTCAACCTTGAGTTATCGGAAGGATCTTGTTCTTTCCATTGTAGTGGAATCCCTAAAAGCCAATAACATTTGATAAAAACGAAAAATTATGCCAATCTAAAGATCATAACTTCGGTATTTTGGGGTAAATCAGATAGAAGAGCTTTTAGTAAACTTTTTAAGCTTCTTAGTAAATTTTAGTAAATCAAAGCTTTTGGTTGTTACAACATGGATATCACGCCTTTTTGTGGTTGGTTACTCCACAGTGTTTTTTATGGGGGGGGGGGGGGGGGGGGTCAAGGTAATATCGTTTGAATGTGAATAAATTATGTGAGGAATGAAGTAGTCGACCGCATTTCATATCACAGTAATGAAGATGTACTGATTATTAAGGTTCGGTCAATTGAATGAGGCGTTTCCTTTAATTTTCCTATTTTTCGACTCTATTGGGTAATTTTCAAAGGCTACAACAGAAAAACAACAACAACTGAAGGGAGATTAGGAAAATGATTCTGATAGAAAAGAACAAAGAGTCAACAAAGTTTGAGCAAGCTTTACAGTAACGCATTTAACACTAGTTTCAGGAAAACCCCACGCTGCCTCAGAATTATTATCTTATCTACCTGGAAAATTGCAAAATTAACAATGATGGTCCTCACCCCCCCCCCCACTCATACCGCTGAAGTGTTTCCTGTAAACTGGTGCGTTTTGGCTTTTGGAGTAAACTGCTCTCTATAAGTAAATTACCACATACATACTTCTTCGTACTACGAATTATAAACCAATCAGATAGCTATTTAGCTAACCATTGAAACATTACCCAATAGCTTGATCAAGTTCAAACAACTTTTTCTGTTGTAGCCCATGAAAATAACTAAAAATAGTTTAATTAATATTGGTATTAATTAATTCACCAAAACTCAATAATCCCACCGTCCTCATCACTCCTTGTAAGTATAAATGGTATGTACTTCTGCAAGTGCATTGCTGAGTATGTTATCGAGGCTCGGTAGGGTGATTGAGTAAATTTTTTTCCAAGCTTCGACGGTTTATTCCATCCTCACTAGGAAATCTACAGACAGAGTTTACAGTTTTGGTGTATACAAAAAATTTTGAAATTGTTTCATACAATATTTATAAATCTAATTAAAATGTCATTTAAAATATAATTATGAATTGTTCATAAAACGAATTACATTGTGTATAAAAACGGACTTACTTGACGTAAATCATGACTAGGTACTTTTTTTAAATCATTAACTTACATATTAAGCTTTTTTCAAGTCATGATGTGGTAAGTCAACTTAGTCCTTTCTTAAATACAATATAATTAGTTTAATGATCAACATCAAAAATATTTGTAAAACAAAACTGTAAACTCTGTCCGTAGATTTCCTGAAGATGATGGAATAAATCGTCGAAATCTTGGAAAAACAATTTACTCAATCACCAGACCAAACCTCGATAACATACTCATCAACACACTTTACAGAAGCTAGTATTCATAACCTCTGTAAATCAAAGACGATAACTCCACCATCAACTAGGTATAAATGCATAATACTGTAATACAGACAAAACGAATTTGGCACAAAGACTGTACATTTTTGGATAACAGTCCAACAAAGGATGCACTTTTTGAGAAGTACGAGTAAACAAGTCAACAATAACATCCTAACTTCCATAATATAGAAGTTTTGCATATTATGCAAATTCCTATACATGGGTCATTTCAAAATTTGGGGTTATTTTGTCCTCGAACTTTTCCATAAATTATTGTTGAAGTTTTTATGTTTTTTCTCCCGTAAACGTCCTTTGTTTTGGCCACTGAGGCAGATCCTGAAGTGGGCGCACACTTTATCAAGTAGTTTCAAATTTATAGAATTTTGAATTTTTTTCCATAATTTCGACTTGTGACAGCATCAAAACATAGCAAAAACCCTTCCAATTCATGGAATTTTCGTTCGTTTCTAATGTATTCCTGAAGAGGAGAGTATCCTGGACCAATAACGTTTTTTACTTAAATTAAAATATGAATATAGAGTTCTCCAAAAATTTTCAAAGTTCCCAACCTACCCTCTGTGACAGTTGTAGGGAGAGAGAATTGGGATCATTAATGATTTTTAATTATCTGAGTTAATTGATTAGTGAAATTCATTCTATGTGATCTTTGTAGACACCAACCTGCTGTATCTCCCTGAAAAAATTCTGAATTTCCAAGACAAAATAGAGTGTTCACAAAAGCTGCGTGACAAGAAATAACCCCAAATTTTGAAATGACCCACATAGGAACACTACATGTAGTGGCATTACAATACATTGATCTGAATCATTTCCCGTAAATATATTGTGATCAGATCATTGATTTTCTCTAATTCCACTATGCGCCACGATTTCTAGGCTTAATCAGCCTCAACGGTTCAATCAGACATCCCAGGAAAAGGTGATGCGACTCCACAATACCGTTTAACGCATAATACGAGTATAACGGGATAAAGGTTGAATTAAAATGATGACACATCGGTTTGACATTACGTTCGCCTTATCAGATGCGAAACCTCACAAAATCCCGCAGTGGCCCGCAATATGAAAAATACACTGGCGTATATAATTTCACGAACGGGCAACAAAAACTGGCCAAGATAGCAAAGGCGCCACCTCGAGGGGGTTGCGTAACTTGGGACGTCGACTTGTATAGAACTCCGCAACACTTGGGTGCAACTCCCGCGTCGTAATTTGGCTTTGCTAAACAGTCACTGAAGACACCTAGCAATACAATAGGCAGGTATTTCTAGAGTCTTAAACGGTTAACTAGGTCAGTGGAAGCTAATTCATGAGGATCAATGAACAATCATGTTCTGCGAACTGAATCTGTTATTTTAGAAACTTCAGTCAGGAATAATTGTCTAGAATTTTCTGAATCAATGCAACAATATTGAGCAATAAAATGTTTTGTTTATCTTGGCTGGTTTCAATAACTAATTTCACACACCATGGGAATCTTTCCAAAATTGTAGACAAGTGCTCCTACTCAAATAAAAAACTTTCAAAGTTCAAAATATTAGAATTTTAATTCTGGACGTTGAGTTCGGGAAATGAATTTAGCAAAAAATGGCAAAATTTGATACTGACTTTGAATTTGACTTAAAATTTACTTTTATGAAAAATGAGTTTAAGATATTGGAGTTTGTGAAGGATCATCGATACAATGATGCGGGTTTGGTGGTTACGAAGATCGTATCCGGCCTGAAACCCTTAAATGGTCGTTATTAAGGAGGTTAGTAGGTGTCTAGATACCCAACATCCAAATGGAGTCCCCCCAACAAGACGTCACCAACGGCGACAGCCAGGCACTATAGCGGTGTTAGTGTGTTCAATTCATATCTGTTGGTTTTGATAGGTAGTCCGTAGAATACCAGCTCACCATATTCATGGTGAAACACCCAGAAACCCACTCTCCGACGAGGTTTCTGGTGTCCTGGTACCTAATAGTTCATTAAAATCCAGAGGTATATTGATTACGTTCCCTGAATGTAAACGCTAGGGAACAATTAGTAAGCCTCAATTGAGCACCGAAACAATGAAAATCTGTGTATTTTGTGAATACTATCTCTTCACTCGATATGCGTGCTCAAGGTATTGTAAACGTTACAGTCGTATTTATGAGAGAAATTTGTACTTGAAGATGGAAAAACGTGAACTTATTCAACGAAATCATTGTACCATCTACTCCTCCCTCTTGGTAGTGAGTTTTTTCTACATCCTATTTTTTATTTTTTCGTAATTTACTTGATACATTAAGTTCAGTTAATACACCGTAATTAATTAATAATACAAATGCATAAAGTTCAATTATGTAAACACTCCGAAATAACGTCTGCAAACCTCCACAATTTGAAATGTTACCACAAGGCAACTTCATTACAACAGGAAAAAATATCTACGCCCGGAAATGTCGCTCTACTCCCAGCAGCTATTGCCTGCAACACTCAGTAATACCGCCGAAACAAGAATTGTTGTCTGACAATACCGAGCAAGATATTTTGCCGAGAGAAATTTAGCCTTTAGAGCTGACCTTGCTCTCGAGAAAACAGACACACGTGTGGTTTTATTTGAAAATAATAAGGTCTGCAATAGGAGGTAACTACACAAAACACAGAAAAACGATAAATTATAACGTATAATCTACTTTTATACAAAATATTCCAACAAGAATAGATATTTGTGAACTTATTATTATGGTACACAAAATCCATATTATTATCAGACCAGATTACACTAACAAAATGATTATTGGACTTGGCTCGACACAATAACGTCTAAAGGAAACTCCCACCAACTATCCAGCAATCAATACGATTTGTTTTGTCTCTATGAGTTTTTCCCATGACAAACATTAATTAACTACATCGAGGGTTCCACGAAGAAATCATTCTCCGTTTATGCCATATCTCGATCGGTAGATAAATTAGTTAGGACAGCTTCAATCACCAATTATAACCAGAAAAAATAATCGATTGTGAGCTTTCAGGATAGTTATTATCAGCATTCTCTAATATCGGAGACAAGGGATCAACCTATGGTAATAAATTAAAACTATGTTATTATGCGTAACTACAACTAACGTACCAATTGGGTACTTGATAAATAACCTGGAGAAAGCTGGGAAAATGCTGCATACATATATCAAATTTTGAGGAGATTAGAATTTTATTACATTGATTATAGAGTTTTATCATTGAGATTGTGAATAGAAACCCACTCTAGCGAAAGAAATATGTTTTTGACAATGAAAGACAACGTGACTAACTGGATGACTTCTACTGGATTTTTTAAAGTGTTTGACAACTACTCCTTATTGAAGAGTTTATTCATACCGACGAACTGTTCAACTTTCCTACAAGTTTCTTTTTTTTAGTGATTTGAAAGCAGGTATCTAACACACTAAAAAAATGAGACACTTTATTGAGACAGAAGTTGAGTTTTTTCTTCTAGATATTGAGGATCAGAAAACATAGTCATAATTACGTATCTCGCTCTCCAAATTTCTATGAAATCTGCTCTTGTGGGATCAAAACAAGGGAAAGGCGGCAATATCCAATTGTTTGTCAATAGTATTGACTTAATCTCCAAGAAGTTGAGAAGTCGTTGGATTAATAATTCGAACCAATATTCAACAGTGAATGAGTCATGTAAAGGCTCTTCTTATTACTTCGGGTGTTGAAAAACAGATGCTATCTCCATTCCGTCTATAAACGATGCTATTCAAATTATCATTCTCAAAGCCGAATGCTGGCAAGTTGGACCGACCCCTTTATCTTCAATGAAGAGGCTGGCAACAGAGACTAAATAAAATATCAATGGTAGTTTTGAAAGCTGTCAGCAATATAGTTACACATTGTTGCGAAAGGAAAAAAAAAATGAGTAGAAATTCTACGACACCAGGATTAGTTAACCTCGTGGCACGAGCCTGGCAATCAAAGAGTCAACGAACCTAAACACAGACGATATCTAATTCGATCAAGGCTAACATAACCCATGAGCAGGAGGAAATGGGTCCCACCGACCGTGATTAGCGTGATCTCGCTCGAGAAACTTTGCGCGTAATGAGACGAAAACTGGAAATAAAACTTAACTCTAACCAAGTAGAAACCTTCGAAAAGAAAGCGAAATTTCACAATATCGACTAATCAAATATTCTAGGAGGGAAGAAGGCTGCATGATATTCTCAATGTCAATCGATTCCTATTAAAACAATAGCATGTTACCAATTCTGGAATTTGAACTAGTGATATCAGCCAATAATAAAAATGTATGACAATCTCCCGAAGTCATCATAGCACTCGTCCGGCGAGGGAAAATTTGTAGCGTCTACGGTTGACCACACTTGCCTGATGGCGGGATTCAAAATTGCCAATCCTGTACAAATTACCACTCGAAAATCATACCGTCGAAGAGAGGTGTCTCTGTCAAAACCAAAATCAATGTATCTGTCAAAACTGGACATGGAACGACAAGATAAGATGAACTGGGTATTCCGTTTGCCATTGATTTGGGCTTTTCGTCAATCTCCAAATGTATCTTACCCGAATACGGGTTTTATTCGTCGCGTTATTAGACCTGGTCGTTCAAATATTCATTCAATGAACGTAGCAGTTGTTTTCTAGCTCTTGCTGGCATCTTACAGGGATAGTGATCTCCTGTAGAGAGCAAAACACGAGTGAGCAGAGCTCTGAGACGTCCACGGATGACCACTTTAGCTCGCCTAGCATGTTGTTTAGAAATTGAACTGAGCTCTATAAATCCGCGAATCCGATTCCCTGCCAAGAAAAGTGCCGCTAAACACCAGGAGACAGGATGAACGCCCGTCAGCTCCTCAAGTTCACCTACCAACCTACACCTTGAGGCGGGCATCTGCCAACATATCTCTCATACTTGAGTTACGCACCGGCGTGCCAAGCGCAGCAAGGGCAGTCACTAATTTTACAGGAGGGAGGCAAACAGTGATTTCAAGGGACGCGATGGCCTCTAACGGGGGTCTTCCCTTGCGTACTCTCACGGAAATAGCCCAGTCTGTGTTGGGACACGTCCAATTTTAACGGCAGTTTAACGCACGCACGATTGCGATTATTTGGAGAATAGTTTCCTAACCTAACCCAAAGGCTTTCGATAGAAGCTCAATTACAGAAATCAGTCAAAACACCGGAAATAGACCTGACAAGATGCATTGATAACTACATACAAGTCGAGAAATCCTAGATAAACTTATCTGCTAATCTAGAAACATCATTATGTGGAAGTTTTGGGTGCCCTTATATTCATAACGAATTTTAGTTCTTGGTTGCAAAGGAAGCACAAATGAGAGTCAACTACATACGGAGAAAGAAAAACCACCTGAACTTTGAACGACAAGGACAAGGACTCAGCCCGATAGACAAGGGTAAAGAGTCTAGAATACTTAGGTGTTCTATGGAAATTCTTTGGCGAAGTTAGCATGGATGAGAGGATTGACTCGATCAAGCTGACGAACAATAGAAAGCACAAGCGGAAGTCTTCAAATTATGATTGTGAATGGAGATTGAACTCTACTCGAGAATTGATTTAAACTTACATTTTACAATGCTGGATATTTGAGCTCGATCGCCGATAAATATTGATTATCTCTAGTTCAATGTACTGGGGTTGTACGCACTGGAATTCAGCAGAGTTCGGGTACCTCAATGAATAGGTACCAACTTAACTAAAATAAATTCTTACTGAAAATGATGATGGTACTAGTTACGATGAATATAATATAATATGAATATAATATGAATATCATATAATATATGAGGCAGATATAGGAAACAAGACAAATAATACAAATTCCAGACAACTGGTTGAACTTGAAGCTGGAGAGGCTCACAACGCCGTCCCCAACATCCCCCATCATTGAATAATTTTCTGCATGAAGCTTCGTTTGAGTGCTCTTTGACTTAGAATGTTTTGGGTAGCTGGTATATAGAAAATCAAAAATGACGGCAAAGTTACATGTACTGTAGTAGCTACATCATACGGACCGTTCGCTCGTGTGAAATAATATAAATACGTTATACGCCTGATCTAGTATGCAGTATTCATCGTCTTTATTCTTTATGGTAATTATCATTGAGTGTGTTATTATAATGTAATTGATTCTTGATCAATACGTCCACTCTCGATTAAACTAATCAGACCATTAATGTAATCATCACCTAATGGAGGCTTGAGCTTTGTCCTTGACTCTCCAATGTACGCAATTTCAGCTATCGACCGTGCGAAATTCCACTCGTTATCTCACCACAAAGATAACAAACGTACATCACAGCATTACAAGAGTGAGACAACCTCTTCTCACAAACGCAAGACATTGTCTTTCAGGCACAAGTGTTGATTCACTAATAATCTCATGAATTTCTAATTCTCTCCCCTAGCCGAGTGTCACGTACTCCACAAAAATTGGTCGGCGCCAACTCGACGGACGTTCAGAAAAGTAGGTAAGACGCAGGAAAAACTCATAAAAATTAATGAGGGTCGTTAGATAACAATGACAATTAAGAAGTGTGACTCCGCAAGATCGTAACGGTTAATTTGCTGGGGAATAACGACAAACTTGGATAATCTCACTTACATGTAACTACCAAATCACAGAAACTAGTGCTGGTTTTGGTTAGATAAATACCTAATGAATTCGTCATTTTCGTAGGAGGGAACCATAATTCACAGGGTATTTGAGGCATTCAGAATCGAAACCATGATCTTCAAACACAGCTATAATTAATGAACAAATTATTTAATTGAAATAAAATGAAATTAATTAATTTCAAGAGTGATTCACCTGTGAATTTGAACCCCTTCACATAATCCATTATTTAACTTTTCAAGTTCTAGTGGCAGCAATAGACTCATAATAACTTTGAGACTCTTTAATCATTCTCTTTTATAATAAAATTAAAGAGAAGAATAGAGAAATGCCAAAAGAGGGTCATTCGAATGAGTTGGAGACTCCTTGAGAACCAGAGGTAGTTTACGGTTTTCTCAAGAAATAGCATTGTTTGAGCCTTGACACACGCCTGCTCCACTTTTTGAAATATTTCAATACGGTTGCACTAGATCTGTCTGCGTCCCAATGCTTTCTATATTGGATTGACCAACCAAAAAGAGACTTGTAAGCCGTAAACCAAACTAAAAGGAGGTGGCCAATAATAAACAACCTCAGGAAATACCTTGAGGAATTCTATTGGTTTATTATTTTCAATAATGAACTTTTGGAATCGACCAAGAAAAAAAAGTAATCCCCCCCCCCCTCCCCGCACAAAATTTGTTGGTTTACGTTTCAAGGTACGTTGGGCCGTACAAATTAAGGGCTCCATTTGGGGTCTAGAAGTACCCCGAAGCTTTTGGTTGATTTCACTTCAGTAACTTCTATTTTCACGAAATCAGTGACAAGTTTGAATCACCATCAGTTTGACAGAAACCTATATTAAAACGCACTGTTGGGATGTTAAGCTACCCAAAAGTAAGGAACATCACCACAATTTAATTTTAAAAAACCAAGCTCTTTCGCCCTAAACACGAACAAAACCACAATAAAGAAATGCCCAATAATTAAACCAGAAAGACATCATTCTTCCGTTGAATTACCAGAACCTCAGAAATTTATTCCCGCTTAAAGTACAACATCCAGAAGATTGTACAAGCCTTTAACTACATTGTCGACATCATTATCTCTGTTTACCCGGAATTTGGGACGCCTTATCTCATCTAATCGCAATTGAATTGCAACTCCTTGTCACCTGAATAGCATAACTTGACCTTAGGTAACAATCACAAACAAGACAAACACTAAAAGTACCTAACACAAAAAAGGAGAAAAATGTGGGTGATTCATTAGCAACACTTATCCACCGAAGATCTTGAGCATCGCGGGAAAGATGATTCTAGAAGGAAAGTCTTATATTCTTCATCTGAGAGACCATTTTTTATGAATTTTTTAATAATAATTTGAATGTTCAAATTACACACAATTTTCTTGCAGTACATTGACGATCTAGAGCAGTTTCAACATGCCACGATCAATAAAATGTCGAAAAATAGGTTACCGAAGAAGTAGAAGAAGAATAGGTGGAGAACCTATTCATTGAGGTTGCATATTCAGTCCAGACAAGCATAGGAGACAGTTTTAGAACTATTGAATTCATATTTGGGGGATCGCTGATAACACTAGATTACAAAATTTAGGGGTGGTCTGGCTGCCTTGTTCTTTCACCACTTTTCTTATGGTATTTGGTGCGCTGAATCCGAATCTGACGTCAGTTTTTTTTTTCCACGTCGGATTTTCAAGATATAGCTAGTTTTACGATTTTTCTAGTTCTCAATTTTCTTCATTTTTTAGTGAAAACTCATCTTGCTCAAATCTCCTCAAAAAGTACTCAGACTTATAGGAAATTTTATGTAGAATCCGAATATGTACTTAGTTTTTAAGTAAAGTTGTGTTAAACCCCCTATTTTCCACAAAACGTATCAAAAAACACCGGTTCTTAACGTTTTTCTTCGGGTTTTCCCTTACACTTTGCCACTTGAAAAAAAAATTAAGGCTAAAAAAAATGTTCTCGGGCTTTTACTTTGTAGGGGGGACACCCCAGAGGAGAATGAGACCAATCGCAGCCTCCTAAACCCATTAATATCGAAGGAATGAGCTTTTTTTTCATGGCACTGAGATGAAAATTCACAAAAACCGTTAATTAATTTTTCGAGATAAGTATGTGCGTTCCTAAATCTGTTTTCCTCAAATGGATTTTTCTTTCTTCTACATTTTTTATACTTGTCACCTAATAAGAGTAAGATCGAAAATAGGTACTCATAGGGGGAGTAAATCATAATTGGGAAACTCTTGTGATTTTAATTCAGTTTTACAACACAATTAACTGCAGAAAAGTTAACGGTGTAAATCTGTTGCATGAAGGCTCAGATGAATCAATAGTTGGTACAATGTTTGGTTATTCCTCCACCTCAGAGGTTTCACCAAGATATGAAAACCATGGAAGAACGGTACAAAGGGTATTGGGAAGTTCACATGATGGCGGACTATTGTTGGACCTTAAAAAGAGATTTACCTCAGGCGGCGAAGTTTTCTCTACATAGATGCCGGCGATGAAACCTCTGAGGTGGAGGAATAACCAAACATTGTACCAACTATTGATTCATCTGAGCCTTCATGCAACAGATTTACACCGTTAACTTTTCTGCAGTTAATTGTGTTGTAAAACTGAATTAAAATCACAAGAGTTTCCCAATTATGATTTACTCCCCCTATGAGTACCTATTTTCGATCTTACTCTTATTAGGTGACAAGTATAAAAAATGTAGAAGAAAGAAAAATCCATTTGAGGAAAACAGATTTAGGAACGCACATACTTATCTCGAAAAATTAATTAACGGTTTTTGTGAATTTTCATCTCAGTGCCATGAAAAAAAGCTCATTCCTTCGATATTAATGGGTTTAGGAGGCTGCGATTGGTCTCATTCTCCTCTGGGGTGTCCCCCCTACAAAGTAAAAGCCCGAGAACATTTTTTTTAGCCTTAATTTTTTTTCAAGTGGCAAAGTGTAAGGGAAAACCCGAAGAAAAACGTTAAGAACCGGTGTTTTTTGATACGTTTTGTGGAAAATAGGGGGTTTAACACAACTTTACTTAAAAACTAAGTACATATTCGGATTCTACATAAAATTTCCTATAAGTCTGAGTACTTTTTGAGGAGATTTGAGCAAGATGAGTTTTCACTAAAAAATGAAGAAAATTGAGAACTAGAAAAATCGTAAAACTAGCTAGCCAGACCACCCCTAAATTTTGTAATCTAGTGTAATCGAAAGGTAATGCTCCCGTAGAACTATCAGTCAAAATTCTGAACAATTTCACCAATTTGCGCAAAAACTGTTCATAATTGATAACTTTTGGAATAAAATCCTTGTCGGGGGACATAACTTTGAGAAATGACGGTCCAAATTTGAAGATAATTTCGGGGTAATGGAGGTTAGCTCCTGGAAGATCACCAGGTGACAAAAACTTCAATTTCTCGCGATAAAGTTGCTTACTGATTCCATCATGGAAATAAGTAATAGCCAAGGAGCTTGCGAAAAAAAAACTAAAAATCTTGAACGTAATTAGGAAAGGTTGGTTTGTTACTCCACAAAGCTACCAACATGTTCGTGAAAATCATGTTTTTCAAGGGATTCAACAGAGGTAGGTGAGCATAGCTTGCGCAATGAATCATGCACAAACAAACTAAATCTATTACATATAGCACGTCTCGAGGACTATCACACGACAGAAAAAAAAGAAAAAAAAGTTCTAGGGAATGACGACACCAGTGTTGGCCATTTTTAACTACTACTTCCTACTTCACTATTATTGGTCCTATCAAGATTATTCTTGGAATATTTTCTTCCTCTACTATCTTGCTTTCTATCAAACATCAAAACTGGAGATTTTGTCATTACTGGTTCTTCAAAAGTATTTCTAGGATGATTTTTCATCCATTTGAAATTATTCAAGAAACACGGTAACAGGTACAGAAAAGTCAACAATGACCGCAGAATACAGTAACTGCGAAAAAATCTTCGTTGGATGTTAGTTTTCCCCTCAGTGGAATACTGAAACATCTCCCTTTAGCACACAACGACGCAAACTAGGAATGACACCCTCTTCAAATCTATTATAAAAATGCAATTGAGCTTCTCCTGGCGAACCAAGATGAGGTAGGTACTCGAAAGGGAGTTTCACACCGCTTTTATTGATCCTAATTACTCGTACTTGACCGATAAGGACACGATTTCTGCATTGAATTTGTCAACAACCTCAGCAAACGGCTGTTGGTTGCTGATGCTGACTTAAGATTTCTACGCTACTCTTTCCCTCTGAGAGATTGTTGGGATTCGTGGACGGAGCTGAAGTCAGTTATGTCCTAAACTAAATTCAAAACTCCTTTACATTGTTATCGAAAAGAATTTCGGGCAATATTCCTCAGAAAAATTACAAGTTTTCTGAATGGTATTGACCAATAATGAATTTCCTTGCGAAATTCCTGTATTCTTCATCCTTTTTTAATGAGCATACACAGAGAGGAAAGGAACAAGTCCAAGAAATCTTAGGATCTTTCAAGAATTGTCAGCAACCAACTACATAAACTTTTTAACCAAGTTCATAATTTGGTAACTTTGAACCAATTATATAAGTTTTCAAGTAATTTAATGAAATATTGAAGGTATGCTAGTATAAGTAAGATGGAAAAATTTATAAAACAATGTAGGTAGGTATGTAGAAACTAATTTTTTGTCATTTAAGCTTGTGAAATGCCATTTGTACACATATATTTGTATAAGTATTATTATTATTATTACCTAATAAATAATAATATTTTAGTAGGTACGAATATTGAAATTTTCAAATATTATATGAAAAGTAACTAATGAAATACCTAGGTGAAATGGAGGAAAATGGAATAGGTAGGTAATAAACGTGAAAATGAAATTGAAATATAATCCCTGAAAATTTCAACGAAATCGGACAACTTCGTACAATTTTTCCCGATACAATGATTGGCGTATACAAATTTTCATGACACACTAAACCAAAATTGTTCAGGGAAATTTTTATTTAGGAGAACATTTTTAACAACCTTAAAAAGTAATAAAAATACCACTAACCCTATACTAAGTTTTGAAATATCCATGTAGAAAAATTGATTGAAAAAAATATTGATTGAAAAAAACATTGAGGGGATGGGTTGTGTTCACTATTAAAAATTAAGTTTTCATTCATATCAAAATTTTAATAACGAAATTTTGTGCGTTTTCCCCGACAAGCATCCAATTTCCCCTACTTTTTCCTGACAGCCCTGGGAAATGGAAGGGGAAAATTTCTCTCTTTCTGTCGGTTCTCTCGATCGACCAGGGAAAGGAAGTGAGGATTTCAATCAAGGCGTTTCAATCAGCGGAAACCGGATCCTGCAGGCCAGTGCACCACAGGTCGAGCGTGTGTGGAGACTCTGACCTTGACCTTGACCAGACCTCCAGTGATAGCGCGGAAGTGACGGGGTTCCGCCCGAAGGGGGTTTCTTCCCGTAAATTTCGAACAAGAAGCTTTCTCTGCCGTCTGTCCCTTCCTAATTTATCACTTAATGGGAAATTTCGGTGACGGAATTTTGCATTCGAATTTGGACTCAGCGAACCTTAAAACCCTGAAGAACTAATTTTTCGCCCAACATTAATTTTGTTTTATTATTTTCAATAATAAACCTTTGGAATCGACCAAGAAAAAAAAAAAATTTTAACACCCCCTCAAAATTTGATGGTTTACGTTTCAAGGTACGTAGAATCCAAAATTCGAATAAAAATTTGGCCGTCCGTCCGCCGTACGCGGCACTTTTGCCACTTAGCATTGACCGATTTTGATGAAATTTGGAATGTAGGCTCCATTCGGAGTCTAGTTGTGCCCCGAAGCTTTTGGTTGATGTAGGTCACTCCTAAGGGTTCCAAAATCAATTTTGAAATTTTGAAAACGCCCTAACTCAAAAAATTTCGATATAAAGGTTTTTCCTTCAAATTAAGATTCTATAGAATTTTTAGAATCTTTTGAGACCACGCGGAGCTCTGTAGGACAAACCGTTCGCTCCCTACGAAAATTTAAGGGTTTATATTGAAATATATATATATATATATAAATCAAAACACGAGTGTGAATCGCAAAAGAGGCCTAATCTCCGTTCAAATTAGAGCTGACCGAAATGCAATCGATGGTTGGTGATTTTGATTTTTTTTTTTAATTTTTTCGATTTTTTTGGATTTTTTTATTTTTTGATTTTATTTTAATTTTTTTATTTTTCTCTTCATATTGGATGGTTGGTGATTTTGTAGACGAGTGATCTATATAAAAATAATAAACCGTTGTGTAATAATTTGCAGCGTTTTTATATGTTGCGTGATAAAAAGGAGTAAAATTGATGAATATTTTATCCCCCAAAATCAAGGCATTACTTTGGAAAGCTATATGTTTTAGCATTGTTTCAGCCAGTAGGGTGTGCGCCTGGGTAGGAAAAACTGTTTATTGTTATTTTTAATCTAAGGTAGACCTCATTCTGAAAATTTTGGAACCAACCGCGATCTTCAAGCGTGTGTAAATCTTTTCCTATGAATTTTTAAAGTTTCGACCGTTTATGACGTCACAGTGGGCTGGGGGGTCCCGCCCAGGCTGAGGGGCGCGTGACGTCATAAACGGTCGAAACTTTGAAAAATCATGAAACAGATCTACTCACGCTAGAAGGTCGCGGTTGGTGCCAAAGTTCTCAGGATGTAGTCTACTTTCGATTAAAAATCTTTAAAAAACGCTGCAAATCATTGCTCAAAGGTTTATTATTTTCTGTATAGATCACCCTTCTGTATAGTTCACTGGTTCTCCATAAATAGCACCTACCACCATCTGTATTCTCCCTTGACCTTCCCTCTCAAATTTCAGCTTCCTGCGTTCAATAGGATTGAAAATGACTTCGGAGCTCACTCAGCTGATCAGTGATCTGAAGAGTGAAGAAGATCTCCTCGAATGCTGAAGACGCCAGGAAGAGCACTTCCATTCAATAGGATTGAAAATGGCTTCGGAGCTCACTCAGCTGATCAGTGATCTGAGGAGTGAAGGAGATCTCCTCAAATGCTGGAGACGCCTGGAAGAGCACTTCCATTCAATAGGATTGAAAATGGCTTCGGAGCTCACTCAGCTGATCAGTGATCTGAAGAGTGAAGAAGATCTCCTCGAATGCTGGAGACGCTTGGACGAGCACTTCCATTCAATAGGAGTAAAAATGGTTTTGGAGCTCACTCAGCTGATCAGTGATCTGAAGAGTGAAGAAGACCTTCTCGAATGCTGGAGACGCCTGGAAGAGCACTTCCATTCAATAGGAGTAAAAATGGCTTTGCAGCTCACTCAGCTGATCAGTGATCTGAAGAGTGAGAAAGATCTCCTCGAATGCTGGAGACGCCTGGAAGAGCACTTCCATTCAATAGGAGTAAAAATGGTTTTGGAGCTCACTCAGCTGATCAGTGATGTGAAGAGTGAAGAAGATCTTCTCGAATGCTGGAGACGCTTGGAAGAGCACTTCCATTCAATAGGAGTAAAAATGGCTTTGCAGCTCACTCAGCTGATCAGTGATCTGAAGAGTGAAAAAGATCTCCTCGAATGCTGGAGACGGCTGGAAGAGCACTTCCATTCAAAAGGATTGAAAATGGCTTCGGAGCTCACTCAGCTGATCAGTGATGTGAAGAGTGAAGAAGATCTTCTCGAATGCTGGAGACGCTTGGAAGAGCACTTCCATTCAATAGGAGTAAAAATGGCTTTGCAGCTCACTCAGCTGATCAGTGATCTGAAGAGCTAAGAAGCCTTTGAGCAATGATTTGCAGCGTTTTTTTACCCACCAACATTTTATTTACCTACCAACTTTTTTTTACCTACCGGCCAGGTACTACCTACCACACCATACTGGCTTCACACCTTCACAGCCAAGTTTATTAGAAAGAACTAAACGCTTCACACTCGATTGGAAAAGTAGAAAGCTTCTTATGGAAATTTGATTACTGGTTACGCAGAAGGCAAAACTGTATACAAATCGAAGAAATGAACAGCGATCGCATTTTACTCCGATAAAATTTGAATGGAGATTAGACCTCTTTTGCGATTCACACTCATGATTCTGTTTTATCGAAGGAAAACCTTCAAGTACTCGTAGGGACCGAACGGTTTGTCCTACAGAGCTCCGGGTGGTCTCAAAATTTTTTAAAAATTCAATACTATTTAAAATTGGTAAAAAAACTATACCTTTATTTCGAGAGTTTTCGAGCTAGGGCACTGTTGAAAATTTCAACCCTTAATTTTCACCCCTTAGAAGTGACCTACATCAACCAAAAGCTTCGCGGCACAACTAGACCCCAAATGGAGCCCATATACCAAATTTGAACCAAATCGGTCCAGTGTTGCTAAGAAAAGTGCCGCGTACGGCGTACGGCGTACGGCGGACGGACGGAAATTTTTTTATTCGATTTTCGTATTCTACGTACCTTGAAACGTAAAACATCAAATTTTGAGGGGGGGTTAAAATTTTTTTTTTCTTGCTCGATTCCAAAGGCTTATTATTGAAAATAATAAACCAAAATCAAGGCGCACCCCCCATTGGGACGCAAACAATTATTTTTAAAAATACTTTATGGAACAAAAAAGGTTTTAGTAATCCAATAGGACAAATAAGTGAGCCGGGAGGATCTCATTCGATCCAATATACCTCTTTCATTCGATCCAAAGATATCAGGCAAGCGAAGGGAAATCAGAGAGAAAGCTGGAAAGAAAGGGTTCCGAATGTACGAGTTAGGTAGGAAGTTTAGCTCCCGAGTCTATCGATGCAGTTGGGAGTGATGTGTTCACTCTTAGGATGTAACACATTTTTCTCATACAAAATCAAATTTTCAGCTTTTATTTCACGTATCAGACCTTCTTCAACAACCACTATCTTAATAACTTGTATTGACTAGGATGAACAGTCAGGTCCTACTCACCACGACAGCGAATTCAATAATGCGTTGCAAAACCACCAATTTTCTTAGTAGAACACCAATAATGGAACTCGGGAACTTACCTGCAAAGAAAAAAGAACCCTTATCAGATGGTTGACAAATTCATTATAATGATGAGTAAGATGTGACCTACTTAATTAATTATCATAATTAAATTTCATCACAAACAAAAAAAAAACAGGGAAAACAGTACGAGAAAGATAGTTTCTCATTTTCATGTTCATGTAAAATAAAGTAAAAGTCGAAGAAATAAAATAAAATTTCTGATTAACATTTTAAAAAACGCTGCAAATCATTGCTCAAAGGTTTATTATTTTCTGTATAGATCACCCTTCTGTATAGATCACTGGTTCTCCATCAATAGCACCTACCACCAACTGTATTCTCCATTGACCCGCCCTCTCAAATTTCAGCATCCTGCGTTCAACAGAAGAGAAAATGGCCTTGGAGCTCACTCAGCTGATCAGTGACCACTCATGCGCCTTCAGCATTCTCCATTGACCCGCCCTCTCAAATTTCAGCTTCCTGCGTTCAACAGAAGAGAAAATGGCCTTGGAGCTCACTCAGCTGATCAGTGACCACTCATGCGCCTTCAGCATTCTCCATTGACCCGCCCTCTCAAATTTCAGGTTCCTGCGTTCAACAGGAGAGGAAATGGCCTTGGAGCTCACTCAGCTGATCAGTTACCACTCAGGCGCCTTCGGAATTCTCCTCTGACCCTGCCTCGAAAATTTCAGCTTCCTGCGTTCAACAGGAGAGGAAATGGCCTTGGAGCTCACTCAACTGATCAGTGACCACTCAGGCGCCTTCAGCATTCTCCATTGACCCGCCCTCTCAAATTTCAGGTTCCTGCGTCCAACAGGAGAGGAAATGGCCTTGGAGCTCACTCAGCTGATCAGTTACCACTCAGGCGCCTTCAGCAATCTCCATTGACCCTGCCTCTCAAATTTCAGGTTCCTGCGTTCAACAGGAGAGAAAATGGCCTTGGAGCTCACTCAGCTGATCAGTGACCACTCAGGCACCTTCAGCAATCTCCATTGACCCGCCCTCTAAAATTTCAGCTTCCTGCGTTCAACAGGAGAGGAAATGGCCTTGGAGCTCACTCAGCTGATCAGTGACCACTCAGGCGCCTTCAGCATTCTCAATTGACCCGCCCTCTCAAATTTCAGCTTCCTGCGTTCAACAGGAGAGGAAATGGCCTTGGAGCTCACTCAGCTGATCAGTGACCACTCAGGCGCCTCCAGTATTCTCCATTCACTTTTGATTATGGAAATTTGATTACTGGTTACGCAGAAGGCAAAACTGTATACAAATCGAAGAAATGAACAGCGATCGCATTTTAGTCAGAAAAAATTTCAACGGAGATTAGACCTCTTTTGCGATTCACACTCATGATTCTGTTTTATCGAAGGAAAACCTTCAAGTACTCGTAGGGACTGAACGGTTTGCCCTACAGAGCTCCGGGTGGTCTCAAAAATTTTTTAAAATTCAATACTATTTAAAATTAGTGAAAAAACGATACCTTTATTTCGAGAGTTTTCGAGCTAGGGCACTCTTGAAAATTTCAACCCTTAATTTTCACCCCTTAGAAGTGACCTACATCAACCAAAAGCTTCGCGGCACAACTAGACCCCAAATGGAGCCCATATACCAAATTTCATCGAAATCGGTCCATGGTAACTAAGAAAAGTGCCGCGTACGGCGTACGGCGTACGGCGTACAGCGTACGGCGTACGGCGTACGGCGGACGGACGGAAATTTTTTTATTCGATTTTCGGATTCTACGTACCTTGAAACGTAAAACATCAAATTTTGAGGGGGGGTTAAAATTTTTTTTTTCTTGCTCGATTCCAAAGGCTTATTATTGAAATAATAAACCAAAACAACGGATTATGTATCGTGTCTAGAATATTGCTATCCCACCTATGTTGCTGACTATCTTGTTTACATCCATTTTTGCACACTATGCTTTTGTGGAAGGTACGGAGGTGAGACGAATAACAAAATTTTCAATATTTATATCATACGGTTCTGACGAGTGGTGAATGATTTTTGTACGATGAAAAATGGCGAACATTAAGTTTTGTAGCAACGAAAGCGTTGACAGCGAGCAACCATAGAAGCCCTTCTTGCTCGTTCATCCCGTCCTGGTTAGTGACGATTCGATGTACCTTTCGATGCGATATTTAACATCGAAATAATATCGGAAGGCTGTATCGATACCGATAAAATATCGGAAGAAAAATATCGATCACTAATATCGACAGAAAAATATTGATGTGACATTGTCACTGATATCGAATATGTTATTGCATCTTTTGACATTTTCATGTCTTTGCTTTGGCACATGAACTGAAAAATCGTCACGAAAACTAAGCAAATCTTGCTCACGCGACCAATAAATAAAATAGAAGATAAATTATCGAAAGAAAACTATTGATTTCATTGATATCGAATATGTTTTTGAGTCTTTTTTTAAAAATCGATATCTACTAACATAATGCCAATTTAAATTTTACTCGTAAAAAGTTGTATTGATACATAATAATAGTAAATGAATACAAAAAGAAGTACCTATGTCGGACATATTGGGTTGTCATGTTATTTCAACATTGTTGTTTATGTGTTGCGTTCATCTTCCGTTTCTATTTATTTTGATTTTTTATACTTTTGGGAGAAATTGATAAATTGCAGTGAGAAGAAAATTTCTTATATTTAATATAACTATCACAACCGATAATTTTTTTTTCGATATCAATATTTTCCTTTCGATATTCGATATTATCGCAAGAAAAATGTCGATACAAGTATCGGAAATATCGAAACAAAACATCGATATCAATAAATATCGAAAGCATCGAATCGTCACTAGTCCTGGTGCTGTGTAAATTGAAATCGCGGGCCATCCTAAAGACATGAATTAATATCATAAATATATAAAAAGCTCTACAGGAAAACTATATTTATAATAAATTGTCCAGCTGTTTAATTCTCTGGGACGGAAGGACGGATATTTGAGGAACGGAGGACACCGGCACAAACTGGATCAATATGGAGGATGAACTGGATCATAACATTCGGATAGATTTGAGTACGTGTGGTCCGATCGTGGCACGCACAGCCTGATATAATTGATCTGAAGCGGATACAGAGAGTCTGATTAAGGTAATTACTAGCATGTTGCGGCCCCCAAAAAAGTAGAGGAGAAATCTTGCTCAGAAAATACATTAAAGAATGTTAACACCACTGGACACTGTTCAACATTCTTGAATGTATTTTCTGAGCAAGATTTCCCCTCTACTGGACACTGGCCAGTGAATATCAGAGTTCCCTGCGCCAAGGCTATTGGAGTAGTTGGTTGGCAGAAAAAGGCCAAAAGGAGAAGTATTACACGGAGGTTCCAGGCAACTGTACTGTGTCTATTAGCACACAAACTTCAGTCAGCCAGTCAAACAAAAGTCAAATCAGCTATCTGACAAACAAATCTGACTTCTGTTCAGTTCATTCAAGAGTGCTCAAGTAATGAGTACACAACCACTTGGAAATCACTGGAAGTGATCAGGAAGGAGACAAATCGGTTGTATTACTTGCTTCTCTCCTATTCATCCTAAAAAGCTGAAAGTCGGAACAAAGCCTCATGGAGATCACTGAAAGTGTGTCAGATTGACTACTTGAGCTATCATGCAAATTTACTACTGTTCTTCCTAGGGAACTGCAATTTGGTAGATTCTCAGCTTCTTGGAGTAGCACAACGAAGAAAAATCGTAATGTTTAGTGTATTTATTGACAATGTAGGATTCAAAGTACCACCCAACAGATTGAGGTTCAGATCCTGATCCCTGTCCGCTGGGTGTCCAGCGATACCCCGAAAAAAAATTCCCTAAGTTTTCCAGGGTCAATTTTCGACTTTTTCCAGGGTTCGAAATAATTTAAAATATCAATAAATTTGATCACAATTTCTCAAAATTCAGGTTTTTGAGGACATTTTGGAATGAATAAGCATTAGAATATCTCAAAACATCAATCAGTAAGTAGCTATCAGTCCGGGGCGATGATTTTCAGTTACTCTCCAATTCACACAATCCCTAAAAATTTCATCGAAATTGGATGGAAAATGTAGAAGAGGCTTGTTGGTTTACTCGAGAGAAATGACCACTTCTACGGCTATTTATCACCTTCGATTGTTCGAAAAAGTCGCGACTGAACGTTGACATCACAGAAACTTGTTGGTTACTCGAGAGAAATGACCACTTCAAAGGCTTGTTTTCACCTTCGATTGTAGGAGTCCATATTCATGTTCTACTCGTCTCCGCGAACTCATAGAGTACCCACACGGCTATTGTTGGTTTTTTCGATTTTCAGTACACCAACCATACCAACATACTGTATGCACTAGGTATGTTTGAAGATCTTAGGATTCCATAATCATGTTCTACTCGTCTCTACGAACTCATAGAGTACCCACACGGCTACTTCATTTCTGGGTACAACAAATATACGCACGTATTCATTATATATATTGTAAGAGTGACAAAACACTTTTCGCACGAAGACTGTATATTTTGGTTCACAGTCTAACAAAGAATGAATATTTTTAGTATCACGGGTAAACAATAACATCCTAACTTCCATATGCTAATTCTTATGTAGTGGCATTACATAACTCCTCCCCTCCTCTAAGCCTGTCCTCAGGCTGCGCTATATCAGCTTTGACCATCCTGTTCACATGCAAAAGCCGCGTCGTCTTGCCCATCTGCACATGAAAGAGTACATCATTGTTTTCCTTTTTGATTACCCAAGGACCAGTCCAAGCAGGTTGTAGTTTCGGGCAGAGCCCTCTCTTGCGTTGTGGATTATACACCCAGACCCAATCACCTTCCTCCAACTTTTTCGCTTTGGCGTGCCTATCAAAACTCTCTTTTTGTGATCGCATCTTCAGCTTCGCCTCGTATAGTGCAAAATTTCGGACCTTTTCGAGCTGATTCCTCAAATTGAGTACATACTCTGTTGATGGCCTTAAAGGTTGGTGAAGTGGTCTCACGAGAGATTCAGGAAGTCTCATGTCTCGGCCGTAGATCAACTGTGCTGGAGATAATCCTGTGGTAACGTGTGGGGATGATCTATAGGCCAACAGGAACAGTGGAATTTTTTCATCCCAGTCGGTTTGACTTTTATTAACAAAAAGTGCTATGTGCTTCGTCAACGTGCGGTTCAATCTTTCCACCAACCCTGCAGATTGGGGATGTAACGGAGTGGAGCGAGTTCGATGTACACCCAACAGATGCGAAACCTCCTTGAGCAATGTGGATTCAAAGTTTCGTCCTTGGTCCGTGTGCAGTTCAGTCGGAACGCCCACTCTGCTGAAAACATGCTCCATCAATGCTGAAGCAACAGTTCTAGCTTCTTGATTTGGGATTGCAACCGCTTCCGGCCACTTACTGAAATAATCCATGGCAACCATGACGTACTTATTTCCTCGGTTTGTGCGGGGGAAAGGTCCTAGTATATCCAATCCCATTCTATCAAAAGGTGAACCAATTGAAATTTGTTTCAAGGGGGCTTTATGTTGTCTTCCCGGACCTTTGAATCGTCTGCAATCTTGACATGTCCTGCACCAAGACCGGACGTCCGTAGTCATTCCTGACCAAAAGTACTGCTGTCGTGTTTTAGCTAGCGTTTTGAAAAATCCAAAATGACCTCCTGTAGGACTGTCATGGCACTCTCGTAGTACTTCTTTCACCTTCGTAGTAGGAATAACCAGCTGTAGCCATGAACCTTTTGGGCCCTCCCATTCGTGGTACAACATACCATTCTGTACTTTCAAGGAATCCCAGCGGTTTACCAGTTGACGGACTCTAGCTTCTGCTCCTGCTAGCTCATTAGTTTCTGGTTTGTCATTTTTGAGCTTTCTCTGGATAATGAATTGGATGGCTTGATCTTCTATTTGATGGTTAACATTTTCTGGTTCGAGAACGATGGCTGCCACTCTTTCACTATTTTCTCGACGGTTACAGTAGCCACAATCAATTCCACAAGACCTGCGGGACAGGCCGTCAGCATTTCCATGACTTTTTCCAGCTCTGTGAATTATTGTGAAATCGTACTGCTGCAGAGTTTCTAACCAACGAGCAAGCTGACCTTCAGGACGATGAAATGAGGTTAACCATGTAAGAGCTGCATGGTCAGTTCTTAACGTGAATGGTCTTCCATACAGATATTGGTGAAAGTGGCTCACACTGTTAACTACAGCAAGCAATTCACGTCGGGTGGCACAATAGTTGCTTTCTTGCTTGGATAAAGTTTTGCTGAAATAGGCGATGACTACCTCTTGCCCCCCTTGTTGTTGAGACAAAACTGCACCTACAGCATGGGCACTGGCATCGCAATCAACAAGGAAAGGTAGCTGTAGATCAGGGAATGCCAGAACAGGAGCTGAAATCATCGAATTCTTCAACTTGGTAAAGCTTCTCTCGCATGAGTCATCCCACTGAAACTCAACATTACCTTCTGTTAATCGAGTCAACGGTTTTGCTATGTCAGCATACTGTCTTACAAATCTACGATAATAAGAGCAGAATCCTAGGAATGCTCTCACATCTTTTTTTGTCTTGGGAGTGGGCCAGTCCTTCACAGCTGTAGCTTTCTTAGGATCTGTTTGAACACCTTTACCGGAGATTATATGGCCGAGGTAGCTAGTTTCCTTTTTGAAAAACTCACATTTTTTTTGGATTTATTTGAAGATTAGCTTTTTTTAAACATTCAAATACTTTTTCTAACTTTTGAAACACCGTTTCAAAATTTGGTCCGTATACTATGACATCATCAAGGTACGTTAGAGCAACTTCAGATGGTATAACAGCTTCCATCAATCTCTGAAAAGTTGCGGGTGCATTAGTGAGCCCAAAAGGCATCACCTTGAATTGCCACAAGCCTTTCCTGTAGATGCTGAACGCTGTTTTCTCTTTATCGCTGTCCTTTAAAGCAATTTGCCAATAACCACACTTGAGGTCAATGGTGCAAAACCATTGAGAACCACCGAGGATGTCCAATAGTTCCTGAATGCATGGTAAAGAATACGAGTCTTTCTTTGTTATACCATTCAGTTTTCGAAAATCGATACAAAACCTCGTACTCCCATCCTTTTTGGGGACAAGAACGACAGGTGATGCCCATGGACTATGAGACGGTTCAATGACATCTTGATCCAGCATCTCTTGGATCAACTTTTCAACATGACTTTCTTGTGCAAATGGTATCCGACGAGGAACTTGTTTGATTGGAGTACATGAGCCTGTATCAATAGAATGTTCTACAACGTTGGTTCTACCTAGCGGTTTCCCTTCTGTGGCAAATATTTCGTGGTGCTTACGTAGTAATGCCTGAAACTTGTTGTATTCTATAGAGTTAGGGATCAAATCAGATTTTTCCAAAGCTTGCTGGATCCATTCTTGTTGGTTTGTTTGTTGGTGTACTTCAGTGGTAAGAATTTTTTCAGAACACTCCCAACGATTGAGTAATGGGATGGTTTCATCGTTAATTTTCATAGTGTTTTTTCCCATGTCCAAACAAGCTCCTGTTAGTTGAAAGAAGTCTAGTCCAAAAATAGCTTTATCCCTGATATTAACTACTAGAAAACTGTGGTTCCAGTGTTTTCCTCCTATCGTTACCCTACCCTTTCCTTTTCCTAAGACTTGCAAGGAGTCTCCTCGAACTGTCCGTAATTTAGGCAAATCTGTTGGTTCTACCGTGATTTTTAGTTGCTCTGCCACATCTGGACGAAGTATCGAAACAGTGGCACCCGTATCAACCAAAAAACAACATTCAATGTCATTCGTTTTTGTCCTTACAAATAATGTTTCCCCCCTTGTCCTTACAGTACTTACATACAAGGAGGGCCTGTCTGTAGGAGCCTGGGTTTGGCCCTTGACCCTGGCTCTTTTCAGTTTTCCTGTGGCTGCTTTCTTTTTGGACACTTGGCTCGTGCATGGCCTCCTTGTCCGCATTCCCTGCATACTTCCTTATTCATAGCTGCTTCAATCAGTTGGGCTCTGGTGAACGCATCCTGGACAGATTCTGGAACTGCTGCTGCTAATACTCGTCTCAGATCCTCATCAGCTAGTGCCTTTAAGAATGACCGGACTCCCATTTGGTCTTTACAGGACTCTGGCCACCCTGGAAGTGCGAGGCGTACCATCTTCTCAATGTCTGCAGCAAGGTCTGCTAGTGACTCTCCAGTCTTCTGACGACGAGCCTCCAAATTTGCTTGCCATTTAGGAGCTAAATTTTGTTGCCCAAAACGTTTTGAGAGGGCTCTTGTAAGAGAGACCCATTCCGTGCGTTCGTTGGGGGACAAAGTACTCAGGATACTCATTGCTGGTCCTCTCAGAGAGCTCGCAAGTTTTTGAGCCTTCCTTTCCTCATCCCACCCATTCGATTGAGCCACAACATCAACATGGGCCATATGTTCCTCCCAATCAGTTTTTCCTTCGTATGGTAGAAGTGGTGCTTCATAGGCAATTAATCTTGGGTTGGGATGTAGGTTATCATTGCACCTACTACACAGAGTACTGTTTCTCTCACGGAACTTTCTATTCTCTTCTTGAAGTCGAGCATTTTCGAAAATCAAACGGCGATTTTCAGTCAACAGCATGGTGAAATGATGACTGACATTATCATGGGTTTCGTCAGCACGATTCGTCTGAGTGAAAATCTCACCTGACTCTACAGCAGGTGGTTCATCATTCGACGTTGAATGACGCGAGTCATCAGCAACGCGTTGTCTTGTTGAGACAGTCCGAGCTGGTGGAAGTTGTTGTCGAGGTCTTGGCATGATTCCTCTCTCCCTTATCCAAACGTAGAGCGGCCCCCAAATTAGTAAGAGTGACAAAACACTTTTCGCACGAAGACTGTATATTTTGGTTCACAGTCTAACAAAGAATGAATATTTTTAGTATCACGGGTAAACAATAACATCCTAACTTCCATATGCTAATTCTTATGTAGTGGCATTACAATATATATATATATATATATATATATATATATATATATATATATATATATATAAATAGATACATACTTTTCTTTATTTTGGACAATTTTCATTTTTGAAAAACGTATTGATATAAGAAATTTTGTGCAAAATCCGAATACACCATATATTTACCATATATATTTTTTAAATTTTGTACCACTTTGGATTGTCCAAATTTTTCGAAAAAGTCCATTCTAATAATTTTGAGGCCGTTGCAATAGCTTCATTTTCCTTGAAAATTCGCTAAAAGAATCAGGCAGCTTGGTACCAGAATAAAGAAATGCAAGGTGTTCAGAAATACAACAACAAAAATCATCCCATGACACACCGAATTGAGCCTCTTTCGCAGGTTATGAAGTCGGTCGAAAAATGATAGCAGGTTACGCTTCAGTTAAGTGTGTGAGCGGTACCTCTTATAGAAGAGTAAAGTGAATTGATCTTCACCGATCCATCCATTCATCCATAATCGCTTAGATCTTAATATAAACAAGACATGCAAGTGCCTCTTCTTATTGACTAGGCTTGGAAAATGTTTTGTGCCCTTTGGAAGGGTGAGTCGTCGCTACATTATCGATTGTACTCGTACCTCTCTGCGATCTCGCAACTTCGATGAGCCCCGATTCGTATTTTCCAATCTTCCTCCCTCGAGTATATTGTCCCGGCGTTGAAATTGGAACAGTCACTACAAGCTACGAGAACATCCCTACGATTTACGACCACCTTCTACCGCCTTCCCCTAAAATACGCCTTCAAGAATAACCACCTCCAGTGCGGATTTTATCACGCTGTGAATTTCAAGTAATTTATTGAGGGTTGCGTGGAAAATTTCAGTTCCGGCAACTCTTCCCAACAGTTTGCCCGACATTCATCTCGCTATAAAGAAACAACGTGTTTATTTCACGCTTGAAATACGGCTGAAGAGATGTTTAATATGATTTTTTCTGACTCCAGGGGTTTACAAATTTAAACCAAGAGAATTTGACTCAACTTCTAGTCTGAGACGTGGCACCTCCTTTCTAAATTGGGGAGCAGAACTTTACCATCAGAGGTCGATAAGGACTGACACTTCCTAATGGCACTCCAGTTAAACCTATGATGGTGTGAGTAAACTCCCAATTTAGTAAAATTTGTGGAGACAGACACTTAGTGGCGTCTTCCTTTCTTTCTCACAAATTGGTTTGTTGGAAGTTAAATACCAAACTGAATTTGGGAGAATACTTCCATCATCAGAGGTTGATTAGAACTGACATTGTAAGTCCCATGATATTGGTTGATATGGTGAAAAATGTGGTAAATGGTGAGGAGTTGATGCAGTTGATGATGATGACAAGGTGAGTTGCTGATTCCAAGACGTTTTCCAAACATACTCCCCCCAATCAGCAACGTAGGCCTGGAGTATGCACAGCTTCTCACAATGATGACAGGTGCAAAGGTATTAGCTTGACAGCTGGTCGTTTATAAACCCCATGGGCAGTCTTGAGTGTTACCACTCTCACGACGTTATCTGCGCCAGGGTGAACCTTGATAATCCGTGCCATAGACCATTGAGTTGCTGGGACATTGGAGTCGCTAATGAAGACCAGATCACCGACACTCAGATTAGGAGTCCTCTTCGTCCACTTGCCACGATCCTGCATTCCTCGCATATACTCCTCTGTCCAACGATGCCAAAATAACTGGACCCTCTCACGGACCAGCTCCCAACGCTTGAGACGATTGCTTGGGACATCAGTGAGGTCATATTCAGGAATGGCTGTCAGAGGATGACCAAGTATGAAGTGGCCAGGAGTGAGGGTTTCCAAGTCATCAGGTGCATCAGATATAGGTTGCAGGGGTCTGGAATTGAGGATGCATTCCACCTTGGCAAAGATGGTTGACAATTCCCAACAGGTGAATGGTTGATTACCAACAGTCTTGAAAATCAAAGACTTTGCTGCCTTCACTGCTGCTTCCCAGCTGCCGCCGAAATGTGGTGAGAGTGGGGGGTTGAACTTCCACTGGATGGACAGGTGTGAGGTACTATTGATGATTGCAGTGATAGTGTGTTCATCATGGAACCACTTGAACACTTCCTTCAAATAGGCAGCTGCACCGACAAAATTAGTGCCGCAATCAGAATACATGACAGCAGGTAAGCCTCTTCGGGATACAAACCGATCGAATGTATCCAGGAAATCCTCGATAGATAAACCGAGCGCAAGCTCAAGGTGAACCGCTCTGCTGGTCATGCATATGTAGACACATAGGTATGCCTTTCGAACACCAGAATTTCGACGGAGGGTCTCACGGCACAGGAAGGGACCCGCAAAGTCCACTCCTGTATGAAGGAAGGGACGCACTGCCTTGAAACGTGATGCAGGGAGGTTTCCCATCAGTGGAGACATGATATGCTTGGAATGCCTTATACAGGTTACACATTTATGCTTGACAAGTTTGACCAAATTCCTTGCAGCAGGTATCCAATAATCATGCCTGATGCTAGCAAGCAATGCAGTTGGTCCCACATGATGGTTTTGACGATGGTAGAAGTCAACGATCAAGGTAGTGAGGTGCGATCTTGATGGTAATAGAATCGGTTGTCGTTGGGATTCAGGTAACGGTGCATTACATAAACGTCCGCCCACACGCAACAGTCCATCCTTGTCAACAAAAACTGCTAATCGGCGAAGCTCCTGAGGTAGGTTGTTTGGATCTGCAGTTGAAAATGGTTCAGGATAATAAAAATATTGTATAAGTTGTATGATATGAAGTTTGGCACGATGAAACTCGAAAGAAGATAATGGACCAGTAGATCTAGCACATCTATGCCTTTTGTGAATACGACAGTTAATTATAAATCGTTTGATATATGCTAATATGCGTACCATCTTCGTAAAAGATGAATACCGCTCAGTAAAGTGAAGAAATTCAGAACTTTTCTTCACAGCCATGAGTGAGATAACAGTTTGTCTCATCTCAGGGACATGAACAGTTGATGTATCGGTAGATATAGGCCAACTTTCAATTGGCTCATGACACCAGGCTGGTCCTGACCACCAGAGGGAACTCGATTCAAGTGCCAATGGAGACAGACCTCTCGATCCAATGTCAGCAGGATTGTCTGACCCGCGAACATGATGCCATGAATTCAGATTGGTGATGTCCAGAACTTGCTGCACACGGTTGGCGACGAAGGTCTGGAGAAGATATGTTGGTGTCTTCAACCAGGCCAAGACAATGGTGGAGTCCGTGAAGCAGAAGACATCCTGGATGCTGAGCGTTTGGATTAGTCGTTGAAGAGACTGAATGATACGGGCTAAGAGCAGTGTTCCACAGAGTTCCAGACGAGGAATGGTAAGTGATTTCAGTGGGGCCACTTTGGTTTTGGCCTTGAGCATGGTAAGTGACACACAATCACCTTGAGAAGCTCTCAAGTACACAACGCCACAATAACCTTTTTCTGAAGCATCAGAGAAACACAACAGCTGATACGTAGGTTTGGAGTGCGGAAACATGCGAGGGATTGCAATGGACGATAACGTTGAAAGTTCTGATGTGAACTGATTCCACGTAGCCTTGATTTCATCTGAAACCTCCTCATCCCATCCAATCTTCAATTTCCAGAGCTCCTGGAGAATGCATTTAGCCTGGAATATGACAGGCGTCAAATATCCGAGAGGATCAAACAGGCGGGCGATCACTGAAGAGATGCTTCGCTTGGTACATGTGCTGGATGGAGGTGTCACATGGTACGAAAAGGTGTCGTCTGCAGGGTTCCATTGCATGCCCAAGATCTTGGTTATGGACGGCTCCTCAGAATGGATCTCCACCGGTGATTGGGTTGTTGCAGTGTTATTAAGAAGTGACGGGTAGTTGGTTTGCCACTTGTCCAGCTCAAATCCACCTTTAGACAAGAGACTGATCAACTGTCGTTTAACATCAGTCAACTGCTCGATAGTGTCAGCTCCGTAAGCGATATCGTCCACATATGTGTGGTGCAGCAATGCTGAAGATGCTTCTGGGAAGTCATCACCTTCATCTGCCACAAGTTGATGAAGTACCCGCTGTGCAAGGTAAGGTGAACAGCGTTGACCATATGTTACAGTTTTAAGGTCATAATACTGTATTGGATCAGATGGGTCAGATCTCCAGGCAATTTGCTGGTAGCAATGGTCCTCGGGTCTTACCAGAATTTGCCGAAACATTTTGACAATATCACATGTCAAAACATATTTATGACAACGGAAATGCAGGACTATGTCGCAAATATCAGCCTGCAACTTGGGCCCACTGAACAGATAATCATTCAGCGACCCACATGGTGTTCGAAAGCTGGCGTCGAAGACCACTCGGAGTTTCTTGGAACCATCAGGACAGATCTTGAATACAGGATGATGTGGTATTAAATATTTAGGTTCAGATGTAGAGAGTGACATGTGGCCTAAGGATATGTACTCATCCATGAACTTATGGTACTCAGCCTGAAGTTCCTGGTCCTTGGAGAACTTCCTCTCCAGTGATTGAAGACGGCCTATCACCTTGTTGGACTCCACAGGAAATGAAGGAGCAACAGTGGTTTTGAAGGGCAAGGCCACAACATAGCGCCCATCACTGGTACGCTGATGGGTCTCCACGAAGTGAGTTTCACAGTCAGCATCTTCCTGTGACTCATGAGGTCGGACTGATGTTGGTTCCTCAACCTCCCAGAAGCGCTCAATCAGGTGTGAAATGTCAGAACGGGTTAACAAGGACACTCCAGAAGTGATATGGTCCCCAGAAGCATACTTCCCAAGGACAGTGTAGCCAAAAACAGTATCCATCAGTCGAGGTCCATGCTCATGGATAACTATTGGCGTTCCAGTGACGATGTCAGGGTACAGATCAGCACCTATAAGGAATGAGATGGGGCCAGGTGTGGTGAAACTCGGGTCACTCAAGGAGTACGACTTGTAATCATGCCAGATGTCAGAGTCCAATGAGACTTGTGGTAAAGGTGGGGTTATTGAAGGAACCACAATAGCTTCAGTTTCTAATGGCGATGCAGCAGAAGGAGCAGAGAAAGTGATGGCTACCTTCCCTTTCACATTCTTGAGTGGAGAATGATTGACACCTGAGATGTTATGGCGGAAAGGTCGGGTGGTTTGACCTAACTGCCTAGCGCACTGTTCTGTCACAAATGAAAACATGCTTCCAGGGTCAAGCAGACCTCTGAAGCTATGGAGCGTCCCACTAAGGTCCTTGATATGGGCAATGACAGTTCCAAGCAAGACTGTTTGCTGTTGTGCAGAAGTGCTTGCACCAGTAAAGCCAGAAGGCTGAGCACTGGAACTTGGAACTGGTTGTTCCTGGGGAGTCACTCGTGGAAGATGGAGTTCAGTGTGATGTCGACCTTCACACTCTCTACATGAAAATTTGGATGGACACTCCTTGGTACGATGGAAGGGGTGTAAGCAGTTGCGGCATCCTTGGAATTGCTTGAGCATGTCCAAGCGTTGCTGGGGCTGAGCAGCTTTAAATTTGTTGCAGGACAGGATTGTATGAGACTCCTTACAAACAAAGCACGTCAAATCCTGAGGGTTATTGGATTTGCTGGGCCTCACCTGTTGAATGGTGTTAGGCTTGGATGAGTGTGCGAGGAGAGCTTGATGAGATTTGCGATTGGATGATGAACCATACTTATTAGGAGACCTAAAGGCGGCACTTGGAGACTTTGACTCTGGTTTGTAGTTGGCATCCGAAGTACTAGGTTTGCTTACAGGATCCTGAGTCAACCTAAGTACATGACACCGGCCCTGTATGAACTCCTCCAATGCCTCACAGGAAGGAAATTCCTCCCCAATCTGCTCTATCTCAAAGGCCTCACGGGTGACATGGTCCAACCCTCGAAGAGCCAACTCGCACAAAAGGTAATTGCTCAGATTGGGAATCCCAAGGTTCTTTAAGGATGTGATGCTTTCCATCACTCCAGACAGATACGACTGAAGTGAAGCATAGGTTGGTTTCCCAGATGCTGGTTTGAAAGATAGCAAATGCTCCAGGTGATTGGAAGCAATTTTGCGCTTGTCATCATAAACCCTAAGTAGAGCCTCCCAAGCCTGCTCAAAGTTTTCCTCAGCAACTGGTATATGCTTGATGACATCGAATGCCGGACCCTGTAGATAGCCCACTAAATAATGAAAGCGTTCCACAGGGGACAGAGACGGTTCATTTTTGATGAGAGAGGTGAAAAGCTGCTTAAACGATGGCCACTGTGAGATGTCACCGCTGAAGGTCTTGATGGGTATCTTTGGTAGAATGGCCCTCGGACGTGGACCTCCTGGGAGCTGAGAAGCATCAAGGAAGGAGAGAGAGGAACGTTGAGGAGGGTTTTGCATAGAAAGGATGTGGATTTCGTAACCTTTGGCTTCATAATACTGAAGCTTAGTATCCTCAAACAGTTTGTTATCCTCAGAGGTAGGAAATATGGCGTCACTGTGAGTTTCAGCATACTCAACAGCTTCAGACCACTTTCTATGGAACTTATCCATAATGGCATCTAAACAGGAAGCCATACCCCTAAAAACCATCCTATCAGATTCAATTGTAAGGGCAGCTAACCCTTTGGTCCTAACAAATTGAATCTCCCTGGCAGCAATATCAATGCCAGCCTTGACTTTCATCAAACCCCTAAGGGTCACGTGACTGCCACCCGGACTAGTCATAACTATATTTGATGACTAGAAAATTGATTAGATAAATAGATAATAAATAACAATGAGATAAATAGAAACAAACGATGCAATAAATAGAACACAGATATATAAAGATTCAATAAATAATGTACCTACCTAATATCACAGTTATTTTACTTATACCTATCACAAATATATCACAGATGGTTACCTCACAAAAAATCACAGACCGGTTACTTATCACAGTGCAATGTACAACTGGTACCAATATGGGTTGATTGTACCAATTACTTGGATCAATCAAGCTCCAAAAGATTCGGTCGATTGGACCAAAAAATGGTTGATATGGTGAAAAATGTGGTAAATGGTGAGGAGTTGATGCAGTTGATGATGATGACAAGGTGAGTTGCTGATTCCAAGACGTTTTCCAAACAATATTGTAAATGAATTTTCCAATTTGTAAGATTGATGGAGACAGAAACTTAATGGGGTCTCCCATTCGCTTTTACAAGTTGGGATCACTGAGTAGAAGAGAAGAAGTTCTTCTATTCTCACTGGTTGGGATGGCAGGTAGCTGAATATAACGAATATTGTTTCTAAGTTTGAGCAGACGACTTTGGAGGGAAAGGTGTGATTTGACAGTACAGGCAGAGTAAGAGACCAAGATGGGAGAGAAAGAAACTGATGAACTTGGTGAATGGAATTGATTCTTTAGGGGTGGTTAGTGCCCATATGTAATGAGGGCAGGGGAGAGAGACCTGTCCCTAGTAGGGTGAGAGCGTACCCCTCTATTCCACCTAGGGAAAAGGCCTGTGTCCAGGCTCTTGGTCGAACTCTCTGGTTTGTGTTTGATTGGTGATGATTCATGGTACTTCAACTTGAACATCCTAGGATTCAATAGGAGAGTTACTTCGCCAATTTAAAATCAAAATACACGTAGAATGACAGCAGTCGAAGCGCACAGACATTAATCCGATAGTAAATGATACTCTATGTTGGATCTATGTTGGGTCCCAGAAAACCCAGGGAAACAAGATAACTGGCAAGGGAATTGAGGAAGGATGTTTAGAACCTTTGAACACTCACTATAGTCCAGTCAAATTAGCAGTTAGGGTTTGCATTAATTCCGGACAAAGCGAAACTTTTATGGGTGACTTGTGGGTGCCTATGGAACATGTTTTTAGTATATTCTACTAGATTCTCCTTGTGCTAACTTTTTGGTGCCCGAAAAACCGCGATTTTTCGGCACTTGTTTCAGTTTTTTCCCTAAAACTCGTACACGATGCATCCTACGGAAAATTTTACTCGTTCCTTTATTAAACAGGATGAATTTCTGCGTCGAATGACCACCTGAAACGTTAAGATCGGTTCAGCCGTTTGGCCGAAATCGATCGTTGAAGTTTGGCGATTTTTCCCAAATTGGTTGAAAAATGGGTTACGCTCAAGTTTCAAGGCCTGTACATCAAAAACGGCGTATCCAACCAAAAAATGTCACATAATCAAAGTTGTAGAGAATCAAATTTTGTGTAAGAAAAGCATCCCCCCTTCCTCCCCCCTCCCACCCGCCCCTACCAAATGATAGAATAACGAAACAACTTCTGAGTAAACGAAATTATGAGTATTGAAAACGGTGTTGCAATCAAAAAATGTCATATAATCAAAGTGAAACGTCTGTTGTTCAACTTACTAAGGCACTGAGGTACTTGTAATACTAGAAAACGCGAAAGAAAAAACATTCTCCTGGTCCTAACTTTTTGGTGCCCGAAAAACCGCGATTTTTCGGCACTTGATTCAGTTTTTCGCCTATAACTCGTACACGATGCATCCTACGGAAAATGTTACTCAATCCTTTATTAAACAGGATGAATTTCTGCGTCGAATGACCACCTGAAACGTTAAGATCGGTTCAGCCGTTTGGCCGAAATCGATCGTTGAATTTTGCCGCTTTTTCCCAAATTGGTTGAAAAATGGGTTACGCTCAAGTTTCAAGGCCTGTACATCAAAAACGGCGTATCCAACCAAAAAATGTCACATAATCAAAGTTGTAGAGAATCAAATTTTGTGTAAGAAAAGCATCCCCTCTTCCTCCCCCCCCCCCCTCCCACCCGCCCCTACCAAATGATAGAATAACAAAACAACTTCTGAGTAAACGAAATTATGAGTATTGAAAACGGTGTTGCAATCAAAAAATGTCATATAATCAAAGTGAAACGTCTGTTGTTCGACCTAAGGCACTGAAGTACTTATAATAATAGAAAAGGCAAAAGAAAAAACATCTCCCAGATTCTCCTTTTGCTCACTTTTTGGTGCCCGAAAAACCACGATTTTTCGGCACTTGTTCCAGTTTTTCGCCTATAACTCGTACACGATGCATCCTACGGAAAATTTTACTCAATCCTTTATTAAACAGGATGAATTTCTGCGTCGACTGACCACCTTTATTTTTTAGATCGGTTCAGCCGTTTGGCCGAAATCGATCGTTGAAGTTTGGCGATTTTTCCCAAATTGGTTGAAAAATGGGTTGCGCTCAAGTTTCAAGGCCTGTACATCAAAAACGGCGTATCCAACCAAAAAATGTCACATAATCAATGTTGTAGAGAATCAAATTTTGTGTAAGAAAAGCATCCCCTCTTCCTCCCCCCCCCTCCCACCCGCCCCTACCAAATGATAGAATAACAAAACAACTTCTGAGTAAACGAAATTATGAGTATTGAAAACGGTGTTGCAATCAAAAAATGTCATATAATCAAAGTGAAACGTCTGTTGTTCGACCTAAGGCACTGAAGTACTTATAATAATAGAAAAGGCAAAAGAAAAAACATCTCCCAGATTCTCCTTTTGCTCACTTTTTGGTGCCCGAAAAACCACGATTTTTCGGCACTTGTTCCAGTTTTTCGCCTATAACTCGTACACGATGCATCCTACGGAAAATTTTACTCAATCCTTTATTAAACAGGATGAATTTCTGCGTCGACTGACCACCTTCATTTTTTAGATCGGTTCAGCCGTTTGGCCGAAATCGATCGTTGAAGTTTGGCGATTTTTCCCAAATTGGTTGAAAAATGGGTTGCGCTCAAGTTTCAAGGCCTGTACATCAAAAACGGCGTATCCAACCAAAAAATGTCACATAATCAATGTTGTAGAGAATCAAATTTTGTGTAAGAAAAGCCTCCCCCCTCCCTCCCCCTCCCACCCGCCCCTACCAAATGATAGAATAACAAAACAACCTCTGAGTGATGAGTGTGTCAACGCCAAATATGAGTATTGACAATCACCGTGTCGCAATCAAAAAATGTCATACAACGTCTGTTGTTCAACCTAAGGCACTGAGGTACTTATAACACTAGGAAAGGCAAAAGAAAAAACATCTCCTAGATTCTCCTTGTGCTAACTTTCTGGTGCCCGAAAAACCGCGATTTTTTCGGCACTTGTTTCAGATTTTTGCCTATAACTCGTACACGATGCATCCTACGGAAAATTTTACTCAATCCTTTATTAAAGAGGATGAATTTCTGCGTCGAATGACCACCTGAAACGTTAAGATCGGTTCAGCCGTTTGGCCGAAATCGATCGTTGAATTTTGCCGCTTTTTCCCAAATTGGTTGAAAAATGGGTTACGCTCAAGTTTGAAGGCCTGTACATCAAAAACGGCGTATCCAACAAAAAAATGTCACATAATCAAAGTTGTAGAGAATCAAATTTTGTGTAAGAAAAGCATTCCCCCTTCCTCCCCCCTCCCACCCGCCCCTACCAAATGATAGAATAACGAAACAACTTCTGAGTAAATAAATATTATATATAAATAAATATATATAAAACTCATGTTTGGCGTTGACACACCCATCACTCAGAAGTTGTTTCGTTATTCTATCATTTGGTAGGGGCGGGTGGGAGGGGGGAGGAAGCTTTTCTTACACAAAATTTGATTCTCTACAACTTTGATTATGTGACATTTTTTTGTTGGATACGCCGTTTTTGATGTACAGGCCTTGAAACTTGAGCGTAACCCATTTTTCAACCAATTTGGGAAAAAGCGGCAAAATTCAACGATCGATTTCGGCCAAACGGCTGAACCGATCTTAACGTTTCAGGTGGTCATTCGACGCAGAAATTCATCCTCTTTAATAAAGGATTGAGTAAAATTTTCCGTAGGATGCATCGTGTACGAGTTATAGGCAAAAATCTGAAACAAGTGCCGAAAAAATCGCGGTTTTTCGGGCACCAGAAAGTTAGCACAAGGAGAATCTGGAAGATGTTTTTTCTTTTGCCTTTCCTAGTGTTATAAGTACCTCAGTGCCTTAGGTTGAACAACAGACGTTGTATGACATTTTTTGATTGCGACACGGTTGTCAATACTCATATTTGGCGTTGACACACTCATCACTCAGAGGTTGTTTTGTTATTCTATCATTTGGTAGGGGCGGGTGGGAGGGGGAGGGAGGGGGGAGGCTTTTCTTACAAAAAATTTGATTCTCTACAACATTGATTATGTGACATTTTTTGGTTGGATACGCCGTTTTTGATGTACAGGCCTTGAAACTTGAGCGCAACCCATTTTTCAACCAATTTGGGAAACATCGCCAAACTTCAACGATCGATTTCGGCCAAACGGCTGAACCGATCTAAAAAATAAAGGTGGTCAGTCGACGCAGAAATTCATCCTGTTTAATAAAGGATTGAGTAAAATTTTCCGTAGGATGCATCGTGTACGAGTTATAGGCGAAAAACTGGAACAAGTGCCGAAAAATCGTGGTTTTTCGGGCACCAAAAAGTGAGCAAAAGGAGAATCTAGGAGATGTTTTTTCTTTTGCCTTTTCTATTATTATAAGTACTTCAGTGCCTTAGGTCGAACAACAGACGTTTCACTTTGATTATATGACATTTTTTGATTGCAACACCGTTTTAATACTCATAATTTCGTTTACTCAGAAGTTGTTTTGTTATTCTATCATTTGGTAGGGGCGGGTGGGAGGGGGGGGAGGAAGAGGGGATGCTTTTCTTACACAAAATTTGATTCTCTACAACTTTGATTATGTGATATTTTTTGGTTGGATACGCCGTTTTTGATGTACAGGCCTTGAAACTTGAGCGTAACCCATTTTTCAACCAATTTGGGAAAAAGCGGCAAAATTCAACGATCGATTTCGGCCAAACGGCTGAACCGATCTTAACGTTTCAGGTGGTCATTCGACGCAGAAATTCATCCTGTTTAATAAAGGATTGAGTAACATTTTCCGTAGGATGCATCGTGTACGAGTTATAGGCGAAAAACTGAATCAAGTGCCGAAAAATCGCGGTTTTTCGGGCACCAAAAAGTTAGGACCAGGAGAATGTTTTTTCTTTCGCGTTTTCTAGTATTACAAGTACCTCAGTGCCTTAGTAAGTTGAACAACAGACGTTTCACTTTGATTATATGACATTTTTTGATTGCAACACCGTTTTCAATACTCATAATTTCGTTTACTCAGAAGTTGTTTCGTTATTCTATCATTTGGTAGGGGCGGGTGGGAGGGGGGAGGAAGGGGGGATGCTTTTCTTACACAAAATTTGATTCTCTACAACTTTGATTATGTGACATTTTTTGGTTGGATACGCCGTTTTTGATGTACAGGCCTTGAAACTTGAGCGTAACCCATTTTTCAACCAATTTGGGAAAAATCGCCAAACTTCAACGATCGATTTCGGCCAAACGGCTGAACCGATCTTAACGTTTCAGGTGGTCATTCGACGCAGAAATTCATCCTGTTTAATAAAGGAACGAGTAAAATTTTCCGTAGGATGCATCGTGTACGAGTTATAGGCAAAAAACTGAAACAAGTGCCGAAAAATCGCGGTTTTTCGGGCACCAAAAAGTTAGCACAAGGAGAATCTAGTAGAATATACTAAAAACATGTTCCATAGGCACCCACAAGTCACCCATAAAAGTTTCGCTTTGTCCGGAATTAATGCAAACCCCCCCCCCCCTTTTTTGGCTAATTTGACTGGACTACTATGCTTACGATCCGATTACGATTCAATCCTGTGGTTGGGAGTCCTCCATCGTACAAAGAAGCTGACTGGGTTATATTGGTCCCCCATTTTGTCGATTTCTTATACTTTTAAACGATATAAATATAGTAACTTCCACTAAAACCCACAAAATACTATTTTGCTAGCTGGCACATCCTAAGTTGATAAGACAACAAATTGACAAAGTGGATTTTTTGAAATAGTAGCTCGGGTCAAATGTGGCCTACTGCACGTAATATTATAACCTTTTCAATCAAAAACTGTCGATCCCACGCAATAGCCTCAGTTCCTTTCGAAAATTTGATAAATGGATTTGTCCAACCCGATCTAGAATGTGACACAATTTTAAAAATCGTAATTTTGAGAAAAAATCTAGTGACAACGATGAAAATTTTCACGCTGCAATGCTGTCATTCTTGAGGTAAGTCAGTAGTAGGTATAAAAAATATTAGGAACGTCAATGTAAGTATGTAATTTATTTTACTAAAACAATGAAGAAACATCATAGTGTCTAATAGTCCAACGCAAAAAGAGTTTCCATAGAATTCCAGTAGAATTACCAAAGTAATAGAGGTTCTTTTACCGAATTTTCGAAAAAAATGTTGCAATTGGAATGGACTTGATATTTTTAGGAAGTACTTTTTTTTTATTGTTCTACACTGAAATCCGGTTAGGAACAATCTGAAACAATTCCTGAAGTGTTTCCAAAAATCATATTAATATAACTGTTGAGTTTTGCAAACATTTCAAATTTTTGCAGGAATTTGGACAACCCCAATTTTGGAAAAAAACATGTTTACGGGGTTTTTTGTGGACACTACTATTAACATAGTAGTAATTTATGGCATATTCAGATGAAGCACAAAATTCCCGGTGTAAATAAAATTTCAAAAATTGAAAAATTTTACCAATTCAAGATACATGTTCATCATGTATCTTGGCATCATGTTCATCATGGCTTTCATAGCCAGCGTAAATTCGTTGTACACAAAAATTCAATAGCCGATAATCTTTGAGTTCGTGGAGACGATTAGAACATCGATATGGACTCTGAACATATTCAAGTAGTGCTAGTGCGTACAGTATGTTGGTGTGGTATAATGAAAATAGGAAAATAGTAACTAT
This sequence comes from Apolygus lucorum, assembly GCA_009739505.2. Taxonomy (NCBI): domain Eukaryota; kingdom Metazoa; phylum Arthropoda; class Insecta; order Hemiptera; family Miridae; genus Apolygus; species Apolygus lucorum. Next base: position 42,550,654 of record CM019182.2, read on the forward strand.
TTACTAGTGGGCGGACATGAGTTCGGAGTGACGAGGAGAGTACTTGTAACTTGAGAGGTTTTTGTAATCGAGATATTGAAACCTTTGAAAATTCGCTCATTCACTCATGCTGCACGAATAGGATTCTTTGAACTGCCTCTACCACCCTGCTTGATCTTTGCAGGACCTGAGCAGCTGGAAAAGTACCGAAAAATCTCCAATAGGATTTTTCGATAATATTTTCGGATTGAGTCACTCCTGTTTGGGATATGAGGTACTTCTCTCACAGACGAGTAAGGGAAAAACCAGAAGTATGGCTGGGAAAACCTAAGTCTGATATTCATGTAGATTCAACCAATCGTTGGTGGCGACACTAAGACGCGCCATTTACACTCCCGGTAATTCCATCCGACGCCATTTTATGCGCATTTGTGGTTTCCCTTGTTAATCAGTTAATACCTATTTGAAAAACCCGGATAATGATAACTTTTAGGAGGATCGCCTTTCAAAATAAATCGTCTTCCTCTTTCGATATTATTTTTAATATTTCGTATGAGTTCCTCGTCAGGATAATTGCAGTCTGCGGTTTGGGGAGGTTCATTGGAGGCGCCGCGTAGGCAGCGGCGAAGGTCGTCAGGGTGTAGCCCGACGCCGCTAGCGCCTGCACGGCACGCACCGCTGAACATGAATAAAGATGGAAACGCCAGCCTTTGTCAGGTGACTTTTTTTTTACTATTTATCATTTAAATTCTCTTTCCGAGTGGCTTTCTCTGTGAAGGTTGTTACGCGATGTTTCCTACTGCACTGACCATCTGGCAGATAAACATGCGCATCTATTTGCTGCAAGCAATCAGTTATGCGAGAAAGATGATGACATTTTTAAAGGTAGGATTGAGCAGAAGCTCCTCTCAATGACTACAAGTGGTTTCCGTACATCTACCATTTGAACGACAAGAGAGGTGACCATCTGTACGAAAAGCTTACATTCCGTTTTGCATCAAGTGTGATCAAATTTGTTAAAGATTTACTAGGAGCTTCCTTCAGTGGTTTTACACATAGTTTCCACCGGATCCGGCAAACAAGAAAGTCCTTCATCTGTTCGGAATGCTAACATTCTGGTTTAAGACCTACAACGACTCCCCGACAGAGATTATTGAATCTGTTCAAAATGCTTCTGAAGATTCAAGTCTGTGGTCATCGCTTCAAAAATATCGAGAATCTCTTTTCAAATAACGTTTTCAACTAGTTAAGAAACCAGCAACGCTCTAGTAGGGGAAATAAGGACCCCCTACACCATCCCCCTCCTCCCACTAGCACTGTGGGTAACAAAAAGTCCCTTGGTACCCAGCCACCACCCGTTCGGCCCTACAACGGCCGGCGTTTCAACGTCGCCACGCCGGTCTTTGAGAATGCTGTGTTAACCCCCTGAACTTGGCACTACCGGAGCCCTGAAAAGGGTTTTGTTTCCGACAGCGTTAGTTACCGAGTATAGGCTCCTGCGTAACTCTTATTTCCTGCTGCTGCGACATCAACCGTCTGACAGAGATGAAAGTGATAACATTCCAAGATAATAGTATACAAGTATATTGTATTGTATAGTATACAATTATGTAAAACTACACACTAAACTTCTGCCAGAAAATATTATAGTATTCAAGATGCACTTCTGCGTTCTCTACGTCAATACTACCTCAAATTCAATTCCAACTGTTGTAAGCATGGGCTCAACTTTTCTAGGACAGCTAAAGATACTCTATCTCAATTCTCAACACACTGACCAGGAGTCAGAGATGACGTTATTTTTTCAAGATGCAAACTCTTCTGCATCCATTCATCTGACAGAGCATTTGGGTTTGATAGCAGGAACAACGTGAGTGAATACAGAGGGTTGGGCAAAAGGGAATCAGTGGTTTATTGAATTAGTCGTTCAGTGATTTTTCAACGTGATACACGCTCCACTGCGTGGAACGAAGGCATGATTCATCGTAAACAGCGCTATCTTAGCTAGACTCATTAATCTCGTTTTGTATCGTTTCCATTCAATTTTCGAGAACGTGTCGGATGGAAAGACGTTTGGACGGCGTAAACAAACAAATCGCAAAAGTGAAATTGCGCCTGTCCGACTCCAAGTAATACATCTATTACGAGTTTGTGAGGTTATGAGAATAGGACCAACAAACGAACTGTGACCAATTATTAAGATGATGAGTCGATACTTTTCTAATGACATGAAATATGAGAAAATTCGATCTCAAAAACTGGGTGAGTAAAACAGTCAAGCTTGGTGATGTCGCCTCCGAAATTGATGAAAATTGTGTCGGTCGTCGAAGGTCTTTGCCTAAATCAAATCGGATCTCATAGAATGAGTTATTGGAATCGAAGTAGAAGTGTTCCGTTCATAACCCAATATTGAATGAAATTTGTAATACGATCTACCTATCTCTCTTCATCTCTTTCCTATCCAGTCATTTGATTTCTCTGAAAACTGTTTCAACATTCCCACATTTAATTGTCAAGGAGACTCAATCCGCTACAGAAGCGTCGTTGTTTTACCAAGTAACTCGAAACAATCACTATCTAATAAAAAGGTGGCGTAGAGCTAAACGATTTAGTTCCGGAGCGTCAACTGCAAGGCCGTGAGGCGAACGACGTTTTCAACTGACGTCGTGCCCTCGCTTCCATTCAGTTGAAGAAATACGAGTACATGTGCTACTTTTAGTAACTCGAAGATACACGAGAACATGAATATGTCGTCTTTTGGATAGATCATTGAAAATATTAAAAAGTCTTCATGACATTATTTTCAGCGTGGTTTGGGCGAAATACTATAAACGTGTTTCAGTCGTTGGGACTCTTTTTTTGGGGGAAATTTTCGTATTTTTATCACGGAAAAATTTCTTGAAAGACTTTTTAAAATATAAAAAATCGTTGAGTTACATGACTATGGAACACCCTCAGTTTTATCCTCCTAGAAGTCACATCATTGATAGTTTAATAATTCAATCAAGTTGATTATCCGCCAAATGAGCAGTTTGAACCATATCTTTCAGGATTAAATTAATCTTCAGAGTTTGCAATTTCAGTTTGAAGTTAAGGATCATAAAATAGTGGTAGTCAAAGTAGCTATCTTACATCTGCTATTATTCTCCACTGGCTACTAGTTTGACACCACAGCATCTGGTAGGGGAATAGGAAATGGATGGTATCACCTTTCCTTGCGCCTCTTCTGCTGCTGCACTCGGTTGTTGCCACCTACAGCGTAGATATAAGAGACCTATTGAATCTTGATTGATTTTCCGACTTTACTAGTACAGCTCTTATCCCAAGACTGGGAACCTGAATAGTTGAAATCGGATTGATTGTCCAGCGTGAATCCTTGTCTATGCAAAACTCTCCCTGAACGTTCGACGTGGGGATTAACGAAGCGGACAATGAATCAATCTGAAGACATCAAGTTTCAATTGGATAAACGCCAGTTCCACTGTATCCATTCCAAAGTGAACCAATACCGGGAGAGTTGACCCTCAATTGCGGGGTACAATCGTTTAAATGGGCTCTACGAACACGACCTTCGGAGAGGCTTGGACGATAGGTCCCAACAAGCGACTTCCTACCTCTTCACAGCGAATCGCAATAGACCCCCCCACAGAATAGATCAATGCAAAGTTACGTAATTTTCTCGACCAGCGATGTCCCCAGTCTAATCTGATCAATTACTTTGAAAAGACTCCCTCATCTCTAAATTATGTTATGTGGACACCTACTAGACAAAACACTGACGAATTATAAAAGTTACGAATAGTACCAACGGTCTCAAGGTAGGATTGGAAGAAAGCCGAAGTCGGGGGCCACAGAACACTAAAACTGTCTTAGAAGATATTCCCCCAATCCTCAAAGCCTCTCCCAAAACAAGCGAAGCAGAATTTTTTGTAGTAAATGTTTATCGAAAGAGACCAAACCCTGGTCGTCAGGACCAATAGTTCTAGAAGAATGAAAAGAGGAGAAGTTAGCTTTATCCATCAAGCACCTCCTTATCACGATTCTAGTATACATATTTATCAACATAACTCCGAAACAGTTGGTTTTACTTGTTGGTCCTAGTCTTGAGGCTGGTGGTCACACACACACAAAACCAAAACTAAAGACACTAGAAAATTAGTTATCCCCGTAGATAACTAACCCCAGAATAAGAACCACAGAAATAGAGACATTTAGCCATCACCCAAAATGCTCTCAATGCTGAATGGCACAGGAAAGATTGACTTCGGAACACGCCATTTGTTTCGACCTCCACCTTCGGTAGTGAGTAAGCAAAATCAACTTGAGTTACACTGACTTTGTTTGTCAGGAACAAAGACTTCCTAGTAACTTGTATCCCCATTCTATTCCTCCATGTTTCACACGTCGTTACTAGAAGTTGAACATGCTTTCTTACAGTTGTCGAGAGAAAATCGCTAATTAGAACTTTAAATAGAAAAAAAGGAAGTGAGAAAAATGCCATTAAGAAGAGACGGGACTACAAACGACTTAAATGGTCCTAGACCTTGGAGTGGGGCTGAGTGGGCCACGAGACAAACATCGTCCGTACAGACGCACTAAAAACCCTCGATGTTCTCAACAAACCATCTTCTCCAAGAAAACTCAGGTATTTATAGTAGAAGTAAACAGATCGACTTGCCAAAAAGAGGCTGTTATAAGAGGAAACAACTGCCTAGAGACAAACGCGACAGTGTAAGGTGTGAAGGCCATTTATTTGACGGATTTTGTTCGTTCGTCGTCAATAATATTCAGTATCACGTTGCTGCACATTGCATTCTGGTTCCTCATTATGGAAAGTATGGAAGGTTTTTAGCAGTGTAGATGGCGAAGAAAGTTCGAGTTCACCACAATCAAAATTTCCACTCGTATTTTGCTTTTCTGAGCTCTTGCATATGATCACAAATCGAAGACAAATTTTACGCCTACCTCTGCTGCGCAGTTTAGAGGGCCTTATGATATGCCTTATGAAGCAAATAAGGGAAATGGGCCTTCCTGGAACTAACAAATCGTACTATGGTACTATCAAATCGTAGTTGGGATATATATGGTCCTTAAAGAGAAGTTGGGGCCTGGCCCGTATAGGGAGGGTCCAGCGCAGTCAAACGACAATAACCAAAGGGTAGTAGTATCCACCTTCCGTAGTATCCATATTCCATATTGTATAGTAACCCTCTGTAATGAAGCCATCAAGGCTATCTTTTTTCTGCAGCAAGGAGAATTTACATTATCTGCCTAACAAAGAAATCCTGCACACCATACATAGCACCCATCTTGTACGATATTCACATAGGAATTTAATCCTTCTTGACTTATGTACACTACGTCCTTCTTTTGGCATTGAAAATCCTAGTTATAGACCAATTTTCCTCGAATTTTACGTAGAATTCAAATCAGAATTAAACATATGAGAATAATTCTCATTTAAACATTTAATTTTTTCAATGATTATAATTATTATAATCATTGAAAAAATTAAATGTTCTTTTAATCTAGCAAAATTAGAGTTTGAATTGGATTTGAAAACTAATGACACTTTTTTTTCACACTCACATTAAAATATTTTAAAAGTTACACTCTTAGTCAATTCACTAGACCCTTCAAATAAGGAAACATTGGAATAATAACAATATCCTTTAAGTTGTATAACAAGATTATTAGTGATTAACCAACGGATATGAGCAAGTCAAATTCTCCTGAAACCGTATATGAAATGGCTGCCATGGTTCGAGTGTCTTCCCAATATGCCACGAATAATCTTTTTGAGAGATTACTTCCTTCATCAGGGAGAGTTATTACTCGATTCTGAGAAAATGTTCAGAGAGAAATAAGGTGTATCCTGAGGTCTTCTTATCTAGATAGTTTAATAAAACATATTGTTAAGTAATGCATTACAGGGGACGTCCCATTGGATAAGCATTAAGTCAATTTAAACCTGTTGGTAAGCGTTGAAACTGTTTCACTCGATGTAATTTATTTAGTATTTCAGGCAAGAAATAGTGGTCTCCCCATTTAAAATCCATGATCTACGACACCCAACATGCGAATTTAAGTTCACCCCCCCCCCCCCACTACTGCCAATTTGGAAGATTTTCGAGGTGAATAATATAAGAAACACGAAAATCGGATGGAAATTGAGCCCTGAGCAGAGTACACAAGATTTTGCCCGAAAACGAACGTTTTTTTTGAGAATTAACCCCCCTTTGAAAGGTAATATTCGAAATTCCGGCGACGTAGTACACAACTAGATAGATTTCCGTGTCGAATAAAAAAAGAACTACAAAAATCGGTTTAAAACTAAGGCCTGTCCAGACGACACAAGATTGTGTCACACACATACACACATACACCTATGGTTTTTTTCGTAGATTTGGATTCAGAATGGTCTAAAACGGATTAGTGTGTGGTTATTTTTTTTCTGTTGAGTGTTGTCCAACTTTACCCCAAACCAATCGCATAAGGGCTCCCAAGTCTTACTGTGGGACGTCCTAAAAACTGAATAACTGAAGGGTTGGTCCAAGGACAATATTTATTCAAATTAAATAATGTTGGTATCACGTTTTCCATGATATCGACACTAACAGCACTATAATAATTCAATTCAGCAATTTAAAAAAAATGCCATTTCTACTTTAATAATAAAAATTCATTTTTTGAGTATTTTTATGTCTCTCAGTTCATCAAGAAGATCACTTGAAAAAATATTATAAGTGATTTATAGTTGAAAGAAAAATTTCAATGTATCATAGTAATCTAAGCACTTTAGAGAAGTTCTCTAATATGAAACATACTCTACGGTTAATAAATTGACCAACTTCAACAACAAAGTTTTTCCGGGATCGGTCGATGATTTACCAATCTTTCATGATTTGATCAAAATCGAAAAGGACCGAAAATCTTGAGAAAATTGTTAAACTTTACCTTGGCCCCGTCAAATAAGAACGGGGAGAGCAGAGGCCAAATTATACAGAATATGGGAGATAAATCATAGGAACAACTAAAATGTTCAACAGAAGCTATGGGAAGAAAATACGATATAGATCTCAGGGAAGAGTAGGATTGGGCAAGTATCCAAGATTAAAATTTTTACCAAAGTCACTTAGTTTTCTCAAGAAAACGGACGTTAGCCAAGAACATATTTCCCAAGGCGGACGTTCGCGTCCACTTCAATTTAAAAAGGAAAATTTACTCATTTCGGACTATTTGGGAACGTTTAATTTAGACCACTTACTTGACTGCTCAATTCCCTGTGAGGCATGTAAGGCCAATTCGAGAACCTTGAATATTATCAAGTATTTAAAGCGTGAAATGAGCGAGCAACCGCGTGAAATAGGATTGGTTCCTTGGCAATTCGTGCGACTCAGTTTTGCACTCTTGTCGTTATTTAAATGTTTTATTTACCAACAAACCCCCTACAATTTCTCAAATAAGCCTGTAAAATTTGGTGGGCAGTAAAACTTATTTACATTAAAAACTAAAGGCGTAAGGCAACTAAAAAATTAGTTGATTTGGAAATGACTGATTGTATTCTAGAATAGCACCACGGATGAACTCCTCAATATGAAACATAACTTTCACAATCACGTTGAGCAACGAGGCTAACTTCGTCTCTAAAATCAATAATTGATCATGACAAAGCCGAAATCTGCTGGATGAAAGATGAGACTAACTTCCCCAATGGTCGTCACAGATAGCTGAAACTTGATATTTATACATTTTGGGAACCTCTGAAAGTGGCAGAGAAGAGTGCAGTTCGGCAGTGTGTTACCGAATTCTGTTCTGTTCATTCTGGAATAGGTACTGCAAGTTTATTCATATAAGAAAAAAGAAACTCTAAGGAACCAATGATAGTGGTGTACTTGAATTCAGAAGTATCGATAGTTTTTCTTGCATTTTTCAAAATAACCAAGAGCACTCTGCGTCACTACCGATTCCCATTGAGCTTCATTCTGGCAACTGTCGATGTTATTGTTCCCTCAACGGTCATTTCCGTTTTTATTCTGACCGCGTTCAGTTTGAATTTCAACGCTTCAACCCTCCTGGCACGTCTCCCGAAAAAAAAAATCGCGTTTCAGAATACCAGACGACGTCAAAGGGCGAGGAGGTCGAAGTCTCGTCTCCCAGCTCACCAGCCATGGACGAGGTGATGGGCTCAGTCAGGACAGGATCCCTTTATGAATTATTCATGGGAAACGCTATAGATTACATTAGCCTGACCCGCTCTGCGGAGCCCTTCAACGCTAATTATTCTGGGTGGGAGGCCCTTGTATTGCGACTCTGGTAAAATCTCCAACCCCGTCACGCCAAACCATCGTCCGGAATACCTTTATGCATAAATTAAGATGTGCAGTCTTTGTAGTGTTTCTTGTTAGCTGCTTTGGAATGAGGAAGGAAATAAAAAGTCGTTTCCTTTTTTTTGTAAAATATGCAATAGGTACAGTAGTTACCTGGCTAATAATAAGTAAGAACCTCGATAAAACTTGTTCATCATAGAAGTGAACGGTGCCTAACATTGGATGAGCATCATAGATCTTGGGCAGGATGCGAGGACGTTTTCGCGTAAGCAGTGGCCAATAAGAATGAGAATCATATTAGATGAGAAATACGTCTCAGTAATCATCCAAGGCCGAGCGGAATCAATTCGAAAAATGGTGTTTTGGAAGATTTGATCTTTGCGCAGCGCAGAGGATAACATGGATCTGAGGGCAGTCATATCTATAGATCCTAAGCCGTAACTACTCTTAAACATTTCATCAAAATTGTATGAAAACTATGGAAGTTATCAAGAAAAGAAGCATTCACTTTAGCGTCAGCGCATACGTAGTGGCTACCGATTATACAATAACGATAAATTCATTATTGAAATGTCAGTCCGTAAATCCTTCTAGTTTGAGCAAAATTGAAGTGTAAATCAGTGTAGTTTTGCCCATTACAACGATTGATAGACCAACACGACGAAACTTCCAGAACTTGAAATAGGAGAAGAAATGTTGGTGAGAGCTAAAGTTTCATTTACTCAAGTTGACCGGGAAGCAAAATCCTGGGAAATCCGGGATTCGAACCAATCATATTATGATGTTATTAACATGTGAACGCTTTCCACCTCGAAAATAGAAGCAAACAGAAGTCTTTACTCTTTCAGTCATACCATTAATATCAACCAGCCAGTGTCGAATCTCTTCAGCATGTATATCACACATAAACATCTGAGGACTCATGGGTCTCACCTCTATGAACTATTTGATATTATTGCATCTACAAGTATGTTCCACTTATCGTCTACAACTTCCAGTACATCTGAAACAAGGTGAGCAAGAGTTTGCTCCCCACCAAACATTAACTGAAGGAGCAGACGCAAGACAAAAACTACACTCACTAAGTAGTAAATACCCAAACATAATTGCACTCATTCCGACAAAGTGCAGGAAGAACACTGTAAATTTATCTTGGACTAATTTGGAATAGATCCAATTATAACCAAGTTAGCGCAGCAGTTGTGGATGATCAAAATCGATTAGATAGTGGTAGAGCAATTATTGAAACTGACGGCCGAAGAACCGCAGATTACTAATTCATTCCATCCGAATCAGTGGTAGCTCGATTGAATTATGTATAAAGGGATGGTAATTCATTATTTACGGGTCGTCTGGGTAAGATGGAGGTCGAAGGAAATTACGAACAGGGAAATTCGAGATATCAGGAAATAAATCAACCAGAGAACCAAATAGTTTGGAAGGTACTAGAATGGAATTGAGCATTAATTTACTCAAATTCGAAAGATTTCGACAAGATCGATGCTTCCAAATGCCTTTGATTTTAATCTAGCCTATAGGTTGCTATTTTTCAGGACCCATCATTGAAAAGCGGTAACTATGACTCCTCATATCACCAACACGGTGAAAAAGTAGTGCACATTATAAGGAAATCAACGATCCTTCTCCTTTCATCCTATCATGGACCTGATAGCAATTCCAGTACCCATGTATCCAAGTATCTTTGATAGGAATCTAGCCCACAAGAAGGTCACTGGATTAGATGGCAGGCAGGTACCCCCCTTGGTGGGGCTCACCATTCAAAAGTAATTTTGTAGGGTCTGAATAGAGAAAAATGTTGAATATAGAAGGACTACAGCCTCAAAAACTAGAAACCGTTCTGGTCGAAACAGTGCTCTGGTCACCCTAATTATTAATCTGCACCAACCTAGCTGTCTATCACAACTACGAGGAAACCATACTTCAGCTAAGTGAACAAAATGAACCCAGATCATTGACTTGACCCTTGGTTGAAACTTTTTTCTGACCAAACAGCACAAAGAAGGAATGGCTTTCATGTTTACAGAATCTTGGGAATTTCTCGTTAGTGAATGCAGTGTTAGGAGTACAGCTGTTCTGTCTCAATCCCACTTGTATCCTGCTAGGGTGGGAGGTTCGTTGAATGCTGTTTTTTATCTGCCCACACTCGGGGGCTCGGGATCTGAGAATGTGAGGGCACCTTTGTATGGCCTGCTCGACCCTTTCTACTTCAGAGGGGAGCTAGTTTTCAATGAGCCGAATGTAGGGAAAATAACTTCTATTATAATCTTAAGGCCTTTACAGACCAAATGTTAGCGGAAAACATTGTTATTAACATAACATTGTAGATAACAAAAATGTTGGAAACAAAAAGTGATGATCTGGAAAATTAGTTACCAACATTGTTGGCAACAATGTCGTCAACTTTTTTGTTGCCAAAAATTCATCCATCTGCTTTTTTGGGTCTAGTTTTCTAACAATGTTATCCACAATGTTGTTAACATTCAAAGTAATAACATTTGGGTGTGAACAAGTAGGTGTTCTCCAGTACTCGATGGACTATGGCTGACTTAGCAACTGCTGCAGCGTGCGTCGTAGTTTTGTGATCGTCAGCTAGACGACACAGGAGAGTATGGGTACGGCCATACTTGGCGAAGAGAGAAAGCCGGGACGTTCTCGAGGATATCCGAAAAGATGAGACTCTCATGATGTTGAACAAGATGAAGCTGGACAGTTTCAAAGGATTCTCCTGGATGTCCTAATAATTTCCTAATGTCCTACATAATTAATCAAAGAAACCAAAATGTCCTCCACAGTTCGTCTTCAGTGCAACAGTGTGAATCACAGTCTACCCTTCTCCCACCAATTCAAAGGCTCAAAATCCTGTGAAACACAATGTTATCAGAAATCCTGGTTTGTTATCGCTCATGGCTCGATAACAAAACTCAGTGTTGACAACAGTGTTACTAACAATGTTGACGGAAAAAATAACTTTGTTACCGAAAATGTTGCCAACAATGTTTTTGGTAACATTTCGAAGGAGGAATTGTTGTCAGCATTTTTCGTGCGACGTAACAATGTTATTAACAATTCCACTCGCCCGATGTCGATAACATTGTCGTCAACAGTGTTGCCTCCGGTCTGAAAGAAATCTTACTGAAAAATGTTAATAACAATGTTTTCAACAATGTTATTGTCCGGTCTGTAGGCACCTTTAGACATAGCACCTACTACCACTGTATGGTGAATTTGTCTTTATCGTCTTCATTAAAATAGGCAGTACAACAATCGTCTTAACAAGTACCTATAAGGGTTGTCATTCATTCGGGGTGGTCCAGGCATTATACCTATTTGAATTTTGGACCTTGGAAGAGCAGTTTCCGATTACGAGTATCCTGCACAATGTCTACTTTTCCACACATTTAAATTAACATTCATTATTACAAATTCAATTTCTCACTACTCATTTCAATTGACTCACCATGAGTAGCAATATTATTTCAAAAATAATTGCTCATATTGATCCAACAGCTTAGAGAGTTTTACTTTCAATGTTGACCATTCTTAGTGAGTAACTGAACAATAGTGATGAATTCGTGGGTGATCTTTTGGGTGCAGTTCCAGTCTCGAACCACGTTCCCTCAATTTCAATAAGAGCAGTTTAACATTTCATTAACACCTGAACGTTATTATTATTAAGGACAACAATCCTGATGAACAAATTTGTTCGGTAGGCTTAGAAAAGCAGATCGTAGCCTAGTGGACTTGTAAACCCAAACCGTCCTCATTTATGAGTCTGAGATCAAATGAGTCCTAGCACATTTGGGTGAGAGCATCATGAGATTATGAACAGGGATGACAACCCTAAACAACAAGAAAACTAAACACTCAAAATTCGTGCAAAACTACAAATTTTCAGAAATGTACTCGATCCAGCTTATGAAATTTGACCTTCAAGTTAATTTTTTGTCTTAGGAGTTATCATTAATTTTTTTGAGAAGGTATCAATAATGTTCTTCATTTGACATCAAATTTTGCTAGTTTCGCCTCGAAATACTTGTTTGCATCGTTTAAGTTGCAAATGGGCTGAGTATCACCACATAGTACCAGTAGTCAGTGCATATTCGATTCGATGATTCCATTCGTTGCAACACGAGGCAAATTAATCGAATGGAGAACCCTCAAGTGAAACAAAAAACAAACTCATACCTAGATGACTCGAAAATTGTCGGCAAAGAATAGTCGGTTGTTGGCAGCTCAGCCGAGGCGCCGGGCCTGCACCAGAAATAGAAGGTGTGAAGAGAAACAACAACAGTCGATTTCGGGTTAATTAGTCACTCCACCCTGGCGCACTCTAATTAGTCACACTTTCAGTATTTACCGACTAGTTTTTCATGTTTCTGTCACTGGAAAAGGATTCTCTCAAATCAAACTAAATGAGAAGACGACGTACTTATATATGCACTAAGAGAGCTCAAAGAACGACAGCAAGGGTCTGTTGGAGTGGGTACTGGGTAAACGGGTTCAGAGGAAATCGTACCATAAATGGCGAGCACTACAGTTGGAGCAGTTTTCAAACCGGTCAACGCAACCATGAGAAAGTCTTCCAAAGTTAATGTTTCAATCAATTTTCTCCCTTAGGGACATTTGAACAGATACATACCTGAGAGAAACTGATCTCGAAAATGATGGAGATACAAATGTTACCAACCGGGCTTTAGCTCTTGCAAGCCTTGCTGTATAGAGGCAATAAAGAAACACCAAATTACTATTGTGGTCCATTTCTGGTTTATTATGTTCAGTAATGAACGTTTATAATGGAGCAAGAAGAAATCCCCCCCCCCCCCCCCCCCCTCAAATTGTATGGTTCACGTTTCAAGGTACGAGGAATCCGAAATTCGAGTACACATTTTTTGGCGTATTTTTTAGTTACCATGGACCGATTTTGATTAAATTTAGTATATGGGCTCCGTTTGAAAAAGGCGGGCCGCTATAAACACACACACACTAGACAAGGACTACGCCGTGGACTACACCGCGCGCCTGTGTGAGTGGTGTTTTGTAGTATCCAAGGGGTCCCCCAAGGGTTTCTGTGCATGGATACTTTTTTCAAAGACAGTTGGCTAGCTACGTCACGATTGGCTAGCTACGTCACACCATTCAAATCTTCAACTTTCCTTAGCTTCTCTGATTTTTTAAAAACATTTTCTCGACGAACAGACCCGATTACCGTTATTCCTGAGCCATACCCTTTTGAAAAAAAAAAATAAAAAAAATTGACCGAAATACCCCATTGAGGTCTAGTTGTTCCCCGAAGTTTTTGGTTACCGTCAGTCACTTCAAAAGGGTGAAGTCCAAAATCGAAGATCAAGATTAATGAATTGATCTATTTCATGAATTAATATTCTACCTACTCGGTAATAAATGTAGTAGTGGACTTACAAAACGAAGCAGACCATGCCCCAGAAAATCCAGACCAGTTCTTACCTGAAAATCACAATAATACACATATTAATTAACATATACAATAAATGAAAAAAGTGGGAGGGGACGAGTTTACATTTACAATAAGGTGAAATGAAGTTACAATTATCTTTGAAGGTTTGGAAAGTTCGGAGAAAAGAGGATACAGCCTTGGAGAAAAGATTCCTTTGTGACCGAAGGATTTCGCCCCTTCGGATCACGGTACGCTCCAGCAACACTTGTAAACGTGCGCGCCCTCGTTCTGCCGGTTCACCACCTGCAGCGCTGCCGTCGACCTCAGCAGGGTTGCCGATGCCGCCACCAGCCGCGCCACCTACGGCTCCCCCACCACCTGCGCATGCGCGTGATCGCCGCTCTGCCCCTCCCAAATCGAAGACCCCCTCTGCAGCGTGCCCTTGACTTCAGTGAGACCTGTAAGAGACACCTTGTTGTGGAGAGTACAAGCCTGCCGAGACTGGGGCCCCCCGATCAACCTGCGTCCACCTCTTGCATCCACCCGGCTCAAGACCCGACTTCGACTCTTCGGACTGCCAGACTCCAAGACCGCACCTACCCAACACGAACTATCAACTGGTAGGATTGAACACTCATCCTTTTGTAAATATTATTCTTCAAGTGCACATAAAGTTATCCATTCCCGTAGTAGGCGTACAGGCGCGTAGGAACCTGCCAATAGCTCAAAGACTGATAATCATTTTCCTAGTTTAATAAGTTTTCTATTTCTTGTAAAGATTGATAATAATAAGTTGTATTTTGTGCCTAATTTTGATAAACACGTGGCGTCCACCTTGGCGTCCACCTTCGGTGTCCACCTTCAGTGCCCACCACTCATTCTTGCTAAAGTCGACAAACCTTTACCAGTTACCAAAGTAGTAGTCAAGCAAATAGTAGGACAATTACTATACATAAAGTACTTGTTGGTATACTTTGTTTATTTTAAATATATTTCACGTACGGAAGTACTTACACATTTTTCTGACTTCTCCCTTGACCAGGTACAACACTAAAGTAAAGTCATTCAATAGTTTGCTTACAGTAAATTCACTTTCTTTTGCATAATAACTAATTAACGTAACTTCACTTGCATTAACTTAACTTCATTTTATTCTTCAACTTAACTTCAACTAGTTTAATACTAGTTCCTACTTCATAAGTAGGTGGTGGCAGCTCTACATATCCAGGGTACTTACATTCAGCTAAGGTAAGTCAGATCCGCATACAATAATCATAAACATAGTCCTTGAAGATTCTTTATTAGATTCTATCTTAGTTTCTGACAGAGAGTCTTCTGCTCCCTGTGAGGGTTCCCATAGTGATAAATGGGGTTACAAACTGGTGCCAGCGGTGAAGATTTGCTAAACCAACAGATTGCAATTTAAACAAATTACAAACTGTTGGCAGGCGGTAGGATTGGGTTGTAAAACACTGCGAATTAAACTTGTGTTAATTCCCTGCAGTGCAGACCTAATTTTGATCGAACTTGTGTCGATACACCATCAACACGAACGCCTCTTGACTGCCATAAAATCAGTAGCTACCAATATCTACCAATTTTGTTCGATTTCAGTTAAATTCATTTGTCTTTTATGCGGATCTTAGCTGTTTGACCCTGTTAAATTCAGTAAAATCATTTTTTGCGTAATAAAGTGTTGTACAAGTCAGTGAGTTGTCCGGAAAGTTCCGTTTGGAACCAAGTACTTGATATATGATATATGTGAATGTGCATGTTATGACTTAAGGGTGCCATACACACACATTTTACACATTTGACACGAATTTTGACAAATTTCACATTTTCTTTGTGCTGCACTGGTTTCGTGCAGATCCCCTTCGCAAAGTTTGACTCAGAATTTTCAGTTACGAGTTGCGTCCACCGTGGCCGAATTTTGCCCACCTTGGATTTTTGATTTTTGTTCACTGTGGTCTCTTGCGTCCACCGTGGCCTTTAATTGCGTCCACCGTGGCCTTTAGTTTCGCCCACCTTGGCCTCAAATTTCGCCCACCAGTTGTCTACTGTGGACATAATTTGCCCACCCTTGCAGGATTTTTCAGGTCTTTACATTCTAGGAATTTAGAGCAGCAGGAATCCTCCTGTGCATGTAAAAATCTTTGCATACGGTGGATAATTTGGAAAGCCACACCCAAACTCGTAACTTGAAACAGGTATTTTTCCCAAGAAAGGTAGAATAACGTCCATTTTGTTTGAATTGTTGTGCGAATAATACCTCAGGTATATAAAAACGACTCTCGACCTCAGGTCAAGTAACCCTCTGACCGTATTTGACCCAGCAACCACAAGGGTAGTTGAACCCTTGGGTTTTTCCAATTCAGCCCCTTTTTGAGCCTTCAGCTCATTGAACCTTCTTACCTCGTTTAACCTTTTGTTAAGTTTAGGAAGTCATTATCCCTTTTTGGCTTCACCTTTTTGCAAATCCCCTAGTGACAGGATAAGGTTAATAACATTGAGACTATTGGATAGCGGTTTATTACCTTGAATATTTACAATTGTGTTGCATATTTTGTTGGTTTTGTTGTTGAATGGTGAAATTTCACTATTTAAACCATAATTTGCGATAAATTTCGGTCGTCCACCGTCCACGTCCGATTATTTCTTGGTTGTCCACCGTTGTCCACCGTAGTCTTCTAAGGTGCCACTCGTGCCCACCTTTGGCGTCCACCTTCGTACACCTTCATCCACCTTGGTTGCCCACCATACGTCATTTTGTTTACAAAGGTCCCAATATAAACAGTAACTTTTTGATTTGAAAGTCCGTAATCTTTGAACCTCAATTTTAACTTTTGAATTGTTGGTGGACTCTCCGTCCACCTTTCGCCCACCTTTGTACACCTTTGCACACCTTTGGTATACCCTCAGTGTACCCTTGGTCCACCATATTTTGTCCACCCTCAAGGTACGTGTTCTAAGGACCTGTCCAGGCCAATTTTTCTTTTGCCTGTCCACCTTCGACCACCCTTGCCCACCTTCCATATTTAATAATTTTGAATAACAATTTAACGATAATAGTAAAGGTTAACTACAATTGTTTGCAGCTTTTCTCTAAAAGTGCAACAAATTCCCCATACCATTTCAGGTTGCCCACCCTACCTAGTCGGCCTACAATCGGTTCTCGCGGCGCGACAGAACGTTCGGGTGCGTACGTGTGTTAAAGTGCAATTTTAATTTAGTATTTGGAATAAAACCTTCAGTTTTCTTTCCCTTTTGAATTTTGAATTTATTTTAAACGTGAAAACCCCCTTGTCGAATATGGCTACGAAACCTGAACCAAGAGATGTTGCCCTTGAAGCCGTGGCAAAAGCCATGAGCCGTCTTGAGATTGTTCTCGGAAATAAATCTCCCGAATCACAACCCGAGCAGATTCCACGGTCAATGCTGATGGAGATCGACCCCTGGGATCCCGATGAGATCGAAGCCGTGTCCATCGGAACTTACTTCGAAATTTTCGACGGAATCACGCGGGATCTGGCCGATAGCCTACGAGTGCAATTACTGCGGATCAAGCTCCGAGGAACAGCGAAAACATTCCTCCTAGACAACGGACATCTACTTGAAGGAGAAAACCCGTACCAAGGATTGAAACGAGCTCTGCTATGTTGGTATGGTAGAGAAGACCCCGAAAAAGCCGCAGAAAAACTTTGGACTATGCAGAAGTCGCCGGGCGAATCTTTTCGCCAATTTGCTGAACGAGTTCGACACACAGCAGCACAAGCCTCACGTGTGGATGGATTAGTAATGGATGCAACTCAAGCCCGTGCATGGATAGCAGCCCGATCCGTAAAAGCTTTCTTGAGAGGACTTCCCGGATCGTACGCCGGATTTTTCGTTAACAATCCGCCAGCCTCCCTTGAAGAAGCTATGAAAAAGGCTGAAGAGCTAGAAGACGCCCTGGAACCCCGAAGCTCCGATCATTGGAACGTTGCTCGAATACAAGTTCAGGATAAACGATGCTTCAGATGCCGAGAGCTTGGACACATCGCATCCGGTTGCCCTAACATACCGCGACCTCCTACTCCTCCACCACAACGAAGAGCTGCTATGGGAAGCCCACAGAACCCTTGCAGCTATTGCGGAAGCAGAGTACACTTCCCTGCTCACTGCTTAAAGAACCCGAAGAATTTCCCGTGTGACTATTGCGGACTCTATGGACATAAAGAAACAGAGTGTCGAGTGAAAAGCAGTCATTACGCCGACGAGCCTATGTGTGACTATTGTGGTTACTATGGTCATTTGGAAGCGGATTGTCTTCAGAAGACGGAATCCTACGTCCCACCTGAACCCGTCACCCGACCAGAACCGCGGAAGGTACTAGCACTCACGAGCGCTGCTCATGAGCCGAATCCACATCAAGCCATAGCCATTAGAATGGAGACCAAAAGCGCCGAAACACCTTCAGCTACCACTCCAACGACAGAGGAGCCTGACGTTTGTCTACCAGCTGTTGATTCGCCGTTTAAACAAACTATGCGAGTCAAGGTCAGCTTAAGTGGACACGACCGAGTCCTGATTGTTGATACTGGTGCTCAAATTTCCGTTCTAACACACCCTGTGCCTGGCGTACCGATAGTACCGACCAAGATTCTCGCCTGGGGTGCCGATGGTCAGCCCATGCCCTTCCTTGGACAACAGCAATTGGAAGTGGTTATCGGACCCTTGAAGCTGACACACGCCTTCAGGATTTTTGCTCGCGATCATTCTGGACTAGACTTATTGGGTTTGGACTTACTTCGGAGAATTCCCGCTTCTATCCACCTAGATAGCTGCGAAGTAAGGATGACACATCCCAAGACTGGACAGTCTGTGGTGATCAGTGAGGTGATAACTGGATATCTGTCACCTGCTCGACCCGTTCCAAGACCAGACGTTGCGCAACCAATGCGACCGCGAATTGCGATCGTTGGTGGCTCTAACGCTTTTGACACTGCTCATTTACTGCGACCCGAGGACATAGAGGAACCCATGTCTGACGACTGCCCGATTTTGGACCCGTCGGAGGAATTTCCTATCGAAGATCTGGACAACCCGGTTCCTGATCTACTCACCGTGCTGAAACAACAGCTGCAGCACTTACCGACGGAGGATCTCGACTATGTCAGCGGCATTCTCGCCAAGTACGAAGACCTGTTTCAGCGGCCTGACGCTCAGGGATGCTCTATGGAAGTCACCCATCGCATCGAAACAGGATCTCACCCACCGATATACAAGAAACCCTATACTGTACCACATGCTCTACGACCTATCATCAAGGAGCAGTTGAACCAGATGCTGGCCGATCAAGTTATTGAGCCATCAACCAGCCCCTGGGGAGCACCAGTGGTACTGGTTAAAAAGAAGACACCACCCGGACAAAGCCAAAAATATAGGTTTTGCACAGATTTCCGGGCACTCAATCATGCGACGAAAAGTGATGCATACCCGCTTCCCAACTTGACCGAGACACTTGAGTCTCTAGGCGGTAGCAAACTTTTCACGACTCTAGATCTCACAGCAGGCTACCATCAGATCGCCATAGCTGAAGAAGACCGAGAGAAGACGTCATTTACAACGCTGGGCCACACATTCCAGTACCGAAAGATGGCATTCGGCCTCAAAAATGCGCCGGCCACTTTCCAAAGGCTAATGAACTCAGTCCTGGAGGGACTTGTGGGCTCTTCCTGTCTAGTGTATCTTGACGACATTGTCGTATACGGACCGGATGTAGAGACCCACATGCTGAGATTACGCCAAGTCTTGGAAAGGTTGAACCATGCAAACCTGAAGCTGAACTTAGCTAAGTGTACCTTCCTCAGTACACAGGTTAGTTACCTGGGCCACATCGTATCGGAAGAAGGACTTCGGATGGAACCATCGAAGATCTTGTGTGTGCAGAATTATCCCGTACCCAAAGATGCAACGCAGGTCCGTGCCTTTCTGGGCCTAGCTGGCTTTTACCGGAGGTTTGTCAGCGGGTTCTCGACGATCACCGCTCCTCTAACCCAGCTACTGCGCAAAGAAACACCTTTTGAGTGGGGAAAGGATCAACAGCAAGCGTTTGAACACCTGAAGACGACCCTTTTCACTAGTCCAGTTTTGGCCTATCCTGATTTTGAGCTGCCATTTATCCTGTCAACTGATGCATCCGGTATAGCTCTGGGCGCTGTACTCAGTCAGAACCACAACGGAGAGAATCACCCCATTGCTTTCGCGAGCCGAAAACTGAATCCTGCAGAGCAGCGATATTCCACTACCAAGAGAGAGCTCCTGGCAGTAGTGTGGGCGGTTTCTCACTTTCAGCCGTATCTGTTAGGACGTCGTTTCCGTTTGGAGACAGACCACCGAGCCCTAACCGCAGCCATGAACCTGAGGGATCCAACGCATCGAATCAGTCGCTGGATGCTACGCTTGTCGGAGTATGACTTTGAACCTGTCTACCGACCCGGCAGTCAGATGCAGCACGTGGATGCCCTCAGCAGAGTGATTATCGCAAGCATCAGTACTTTCCAACTAACAAAGGAGATGTTGATATCGTCACAGCAAGTTGACCCCTGGATCTCGCAAGTCCAGCAGAATCCAGCGAAATGGTCAGCTCGCTTGGTAGACGGAGTTTGGATGGCATCAAAGGTAGTAGATACCGGTGAATTACTGGTTCCCTTAATTCCCGGCTCCCTTCGCCACCAAATCTTACAAGTGTGCCATGATAGCCCTTGGGCAGGACACCCAGGCATCGAAACTACCGACGCAACAGTACGAAGATACGGAGTTTGGCCTAAACTCACCGCGTACGTCAGAGACTACGTGAAATCTTGTGCTGTCTGCCAGAAAAGGAAAACACCAAACCGGCTGGACCCACCGATACAGCAACCGGAATTACCTACACGTCCTGGAGAGATCGTGGGGATCGACCACGTTGGGCCTCTCACGACACCCAACGGGGTTAGGTATCTGTTGACAGCAGTCGACCACTTCAGTAAATATGCTGAGGCTTATGTTGTTCCAAACACTACAGCAAAAGTCGTGGTCGACGTCCTGACCAAACAATACTTCCCCACCCATGGAGTTCCGGAAAAGCTCATTTCAGATCGAGGGACTGCATTCACAGCCACTGTCACTCAAGAACTGTGTGCCGCTTGGGGAATAAAGAAGATCCAGACTACAGCATACCACCCCCAAAGCAATGGGATATGCGAGAGATTCCATCGGACCCTGGCCAACATCATCGCCAAGTTATCTCCACGGACAACTCTCTGGCAAGATGTATTGCCAATGGCCCTCGCAGTATATCGTAGCGCCCCACATGGAAGCACAGGATACACACCGAACCTCCTGCATCTAGGAAGAGAAGTACGATTACCTGTAGCCGCCGCCCTAGACCTGAGTTCTCCGTCCAGTCACGACCGAACATTTGAATATGTTAAGAGAGCTCAGAAGGCAGCAGCCAAGGCAATCAGGAAGGCCTGGTTGAAGCGATCGAGGATAGCCAATGCACGACGTACCCCGCGTTATTTCAACGTTGATGATCGGGTGTACTTACGCCAAATGGTACCGCCACCAGGAGTGTCCTCGAAATTTTGGAGTCCCTGGATTGGACCCATGCGAGTGGTTAGACGTCTTTCTGAGGTAACTTACGAAGTGGCCGATCTCACCGACCGTTGCCAAGTCGTCCACCTCAGCCGTCTTAAACCTGCTTTTGAACGAGGTGTGCCAGATGATGCGTGCATCACCCCGCCGATTGCGCCCATGCCAGATCGCCGACCCGAACCGATTCCTTGCAGCCAGGAGATGGATGACATCGTCGTCGAGGATGATGATACTTACCCGATGACCCGCTTTGCTGAAGCTCAGGAACCAGCATCGCCGAGCGAGAGTTCCCCTGAAGTACCACCAGCAGAAGAAAAGGATTCCAGGAAGACTGCGAAGAGTAGCACCGAGATTGTCCCTCGTCAGCTGCGTAATCTTCCGCGGAAGGACTATCGTCATCTGCATTCAGGAAAACACTCGAAGAAGAACCTGAAACAAAAATAATGATTAAAACATTTATTAAAAAAAAAAAAAAAAAAAAAAAAAAAAAAAAAAAATTTTTGAATACCTTTGAAAATTATTTTTATTGTATGAATACTTACTGTGTCCCTTTTGTATACCTTTCTCCCGTCGACCTGTAGCGTCTCGTGAGCGCGCGCGCGACTGTTAGTGGGCCGACATTTCCCCTATTTCCCCAGATGTTTCACCCTATCAGTTGTCGAGTTATAAACCGTCGTTGAGGTAAAGTCACAACTAGGCCCCCACCATCTTGAGCCAGTCGTAACGAGTCACGTAGGATCCACACACATACACCATATATGGCAACCCAGAAGTAACACGCACACCCGTAGTACTAACCCGTAGAAAGTTTGTCAGTAGCAGTAACCCAAAGTTGTCAGTAGAGCTAAGAAAGTGGTTAGACGAAGTGCTAATGTAGGGAGTGGATGTGTTACAGACGGTGTTCTACAATGCCGAAAGACTTACGTGCAATGGTTACGGAAGTCGAGAGGAGCTTTGAGGAGCCGGGTCGAGATGAGAGTTCAGTGGACGAGTCCCCTGTGGCCCGAATGTTGCCACGCCCCAGCGTCAGTCAGCCAAGAGTCAGTGAGGTGAATCAAGGTGAAATAGACATTGAGAAAGAGTGGACGATTTTGGAGAGTGGTGTTGACATGGTTTATCGCGCCACAAACACAGAAGATCGTGTAAATGGCTGGTATCGCTACGCCAGCGCGGTGAAAGTGCTAAAGGAATGGACGCGACAGAAGCAGGCGATGGTTAGCCCCGTTGTAGATGTGAACGCCCTTGCGATCGAGATAGCCCGCAGAATCCGTCAGCCGCCAGTCAAACTGCCCACACCCAGGGAGTTTGCTAACGCAGTTGTCGAGAGGATGAAGGAGCAGCTGCCAGAAAACCCAGTTCCCCAGAACTTGGCCGCCGACATCGCAGAGTTGGTCAGTCAGCGCCAGGCCCCAGCGTACTCACCAATCCATGATGCTACAGCTCTCGCCGCAGCAGTCATCGAGAAGTTGAAAGGAGAAGTCAACCTTACGTTGCGCCAGCCTGATCCACCTGCAGTCGAGCCGCCAGTTCCCATGGACCAACCCGAAGAGGACGCTGACCCAGAATCCGATCTTGAACATGAAGAACCAGAGGATGCACCAGAGGAAGCATCGCAGACAGACGACAGCGACCACCCGGTCCAGAGGAGAGTCTGCGTGGCGTGTGGCAAACCGCGAGCTCACAACTCACGATTATGGTGCGAGGCATGTCGTGCGTTTCTGCGAAGATCTAGAAAAGCAGCCGCCGAAGGAAACCCCATCCGCTGCAATGACTCACGCCACCGCCACCAACCAGACGTCACCAACTGTCGAGGCTGCCGATTGCGACACCTGCAGTCCCTGGATACCAACGCAAGCCAAACGGAGGATGGAGATTGCGCCTCTGAGGACATCGGCTTTCCGAGGGGAGGGGAGTGTGACCGAAGGATTTCGCCCCTTCGGATCACGGTACGCTCCAGCAACACTTGTAAACGTGCGCGCCCTCGTTCTGCCGGTTCACCACCTGCAGCGCTGCCGTCGACCTCAGCAGGGTTGCCGATGCCGCCACCAGCCGCGCCACCTACGGCTCCCCCACCACCTGCGCATGCGCGTGATCGCCGCTCTGCCCCTCCCAAATCGAAGACCCCCTCTGCAGCGTGCCCTTGACTTCAGTGAGACCTGTAAGAGACACCTTGTTGTGGAGAGTACAAGCCTGCCGAGACTGGGGCCCCCCGATCAACCTGCGTCCACCTCTTGCATCCACCCGGCTCAAGACCCGACTTCGACTCTTCGGACTGCCAGACTCCAAGACCGCACCTACCCAACACGAACTATCAACTGGTAGGATTGAACACTCATCCTTTTGTAAATATTATTCTTCAAGTGCACATAAAGTTATCCATTCCCGTAGTAGGCGTACAGGCGCGTAGGAACCTGCCAATAGCTCAAAGACTGATAATCATTTTCCTAGTTTAATAAGTTTTCTATTTCTTGTAAAGATTGATAATAATAAGTTGTATTTTGTGCCTAATTTTGATAAACACGTGGCGTCCACCTTGGCGTCCACCTTCGGTGTCCACCTTCAGTGCCCACCACTCATTCTTGCTAAAGTCGACAAACCTTTACCAGTTACCAAAGTAGTAGTCAAGCAGATAGTAGGACAATTACTATACATAAAGTACTTGTTGGTATACTTTGTTTATTTTAAATATATTTCACGTACGGAAGTACTTACACATTTTTCTGACTTCTCCCTTGACCAGGTACAACACTAAAGTAAAGTCATTCAATAGTTTGCTTACAGTAAATTCACTTTCTTTTGCATAATAACTAATTAACGTAACTTCACTTGCATTAACTTAACTTCATTTTATTCTTCAACTTAACTTCAACTAGTTTAATACTAGTTCCTACTTCATAAGTAGGTGGTGGCAGCTCTACATATCCAGGGTACTTACATTCAGCTAAGGTAAGTCAGATCCGCATACAATAATCATAAACATAGTCCTTGAAGATTCTTTATTAGATTCTATCTTAGTTTCTGACAGAGAGTCTTCTGCTCCCTGTGAGGGTTCCCATAGTGATAAATGGGGTTACA